>BQNB010057430.1:0-38221 GCA_026074375.1 Tanacetum coccineum | reverse complement strand
TTATTACTTTCATAAAAATAAGATATTGCTTGCTTGACGAAAACTTTAATTTGTTTGATGTCCGTTTACGTTAAATGTTGATTTTTTTTTAGTTTACGCGATTTAGCTAAACGTTGGAAATTTAAAGTGAACGCGTACGAGAAGAAAAGAAAAAAAATAGTGAAATAATGACGAAATAAGTGACGTCATAAAATGACCTGAAAATACGAAATGTTACATCTTTTAAATCATTAAATAATCTTAACCCATAATGACAAACATCTCAATATAGGTTTTAGAACATCAATTACCCAAAACCCTCAAATTTGGTACATAAAACCCTAACTCATAAATGATATATTGACCTTAATATATGATTACTTACTTATGGTTATCATTGCTAGGACTTGTCTCTTGAATTGGAATCTTTAAGAACATTACATGATCAACCAGCTTATGATTTTTCTCTCTTATTCCTCTCTTGGCTCGACACAAACACCACCCTCACTTTTGTATAATGTTTTGGAATGTTTGGGATTTATCTTAAAATGTAACTAGTTATAAGTTAGTTACAACTTTGGTCCTTTGGCAATAATGGTCCTTCTAGTCCTATTTATTTATAATTGTGACACATAATACTTTCTAAAAATATTTACATACTATATTGACTTATGGGTTGACTATCGAGTTTGACTAACCAATCACATAACGTCTTCAACTTATAAAAGTCGCAGTCAAACTATCTAATGACATTCTTGTAATAAAATACTAAAAAACCCGGTTTTGGGGTGTTACACCCAAATAGCCATAGCCATGTTATCCATCCACCTTATCTCTATCACATCTTGTTATGGATTTTTTAATGGGTTGGGTTTTTTTTTGTTATAGACCGACTTGCGCCTATAACATGTTATAGATGGGGACAATGGTTTAGTTATAATGGTGTTATAGGGTAAATGTTGAGGTGACGACCCTATAACATGTTATATCCGTCAAGTTATAAGCGCGTCACGTCAAATTTTACCCTATAACATTCCTATAAGACAACGTAATATCAAAAACACCCTAATAACATTCCTATAACACACCATAAAAAAACTTCACCTTACACTAAAAAATTAGAATGAAAAAAATCAAGACACCACACACACCAACCGGTCGTTATAGCCACAAGAGTGCGCCTATAACGCACCCAATGGTAGAGTTAGATTGATGGGTGCAATTAAGTTATAAGGTGGTCTTATACATCATCATCTTAACACACACCCTATAACAACACTATAACTAAAACACCATCCCTAATAAAATTCATATAACACACCACAAAAAAATACTCTATTCACTCAAAAAAAGGTATAAACTTGCCATCCCGATGTGCGGTTTATAAGGACTTCACAGAAAGTTTTACAATCCCCTAGGCGGTGCACCTAATTGTTGTAGTGTATTATAGGCAAGACTCGGAGGTTGTTATCGTTCTCTAGGGGAATAGGTTGGGAAGGCTCGAACAGAATCTAACAGAGGTCTAAGGGGTTGAGAGGATATTCTTTTTGTGTTTTTATGTTTTTATAAAAGCAAGTAAATATCATGGTTTGAGAGGTTGGTTGGTTTCTTTAACTAATTAAACTAATAATTAAATCTATACTACTGGTGATAATTATATGGTAGACGAACGTATTTACTTAATCATGCATTACTCCTTATTATGTTTCTCCAAATTATGCTGCTTTGTCACTTTTGCAATGATCTGTGTAAGTATTTCCTAAGTCATGAATGAATTACACGGACCCACCGTCTATGTAATATTCCGTTAAGGCAATGCACAAGTAAGGTCGTATGAAGACTATTACAAGGCCCCTAAGAGTATATTACATGCAATTAAAACACTTATGAGTGATCAACCATATTAGGGGTAAGGTAGTATGAAGACTGTTACCGATGGTATCCTTTCTACCCACTCGCGTTTCTCTAGACGTCTATGCCAATTTAATATCTTATGGCTAGTTTTCTAAAGCCTAACGCGCACATCCATCACAAGAAGAAACATAATAAGGTTCTACATATTAAGTTTCATGCAATCATAAGTAAATGCTATAGGATCTAGCCTAGCATGTTAAATAAAGGAGAAGAACAAGAATCAATCACAAAACACATAGACATATTAAGTGATTAAAGATAAATGAACTTCACTTGATTAAATCATGGATATAAGGCTGATACATATAGGTTTTGAGCCCCTAAAAACGGCATAAAAGCTTCTACACTCGAACTATTAAAGTTAGGGTTCGTCTCCCAAAAATTACACACTAAAAACCCTAAAACGAGTTGGTATATATAGGAAAATAGGTAGCGACGGCGTCGCAACATTTCTGACGTTGTCGCTTCGATGGAGCTTCTAGGGTTTCTTTTGAGGCTGCTACTTTCAGACGCCTTCTTGAGAATCCTGACGGCGTCTCTTATATGATCTGACGTTGTCGCAAGAAATAGCGACGCCGTCTCCACCGTCTGAATGCATATTTATTCAAGAGATTTGTTGTAGAGTCGTAGTCTTGTCCGTTTCTTCTCCAAATGAGCCCAAGTCACGTGTAATTCCTCTAAAAGCCATCCATATGCTAAAAACACAAAAACAAATGAATAAGCACATAATCTAGGCATTTTTGCATGATTTAGGGGGTTAACTGACCCCAAAAAAATGTATAAAATGACACCTCATCAAATACCCCTACACTTGGGATTTTCTTGTCCTCAAGCAAATGGACTTTTCTACCTAGACAATAGCAGTATCGGGGGCATTTAACTTACTTTTTAAAGATATTTTACGACACAACCTTCTAGACCTCGTAATTAATAGCACAGAAGTTATATACTAGCATGGCACATAAGTGTTTGAATTCTCTCTTTCTCTCAGGTGTATAATGAATTATAACAGTATAGGAAACGGAAAATTAACACTCATTACCTGTCGTAGCATACAAATTACCATAGGCTTGGTAAAGGATCAAACCTCCACCGCTAGGCGCAAGTACTAAAAATTACTATCAAAGAGGTCTTTAAGGTTGTGGGGTGTAGGTGTAAGATAACAATAATGGAAACGAAAACGGATGGAATATATTTGGGGGTGAATTTTTGGGTGAATTTGGGGTGAAGTGGTGAGTTAATTATCTTATAAGAATACACGTTGATTAGGTTGTTAAGCCAAAGACTCGGACAAAGATATACAATACTATACACAACTCTACATCAATCTCTTTTCTTTTTTTTTTTTCTTTTTTTTCTTTTTTTAAAGATAAATACATCACTTAGGGCTTATAACTGCACCCCTACACTTGAGCTTTTGATACTCAATACATAAGCGAACTAATGACCCGAATTGAGGTGGATCAACATAACATGAAGACTATCGAATAAGTATGGGGGTAATGATTTAACTTTTCTTCCCTATTCTTCCGCAAAATAAATACTACCATGGATAAGGACTTAGCAACCGTGTACTCAAATAATTAACTTGGGTTAAAACAATAATGTACTAAAAGCGAGTACATACAAAGTAGGCTAAGGCGATTTGGGTGTAACGATTGGTTAAGGGTTTAACAATGTTCTTCATTAATAATCTGGAGTCCACCAGAAAATCACGAGAACCGTGAAAAGGATAGGCTTAGAGGGGTGTACTAGGGGTATCCTGCACTAAAAATGAGTGTATGGCAAGGGTGTGGGATAGTTATATGATCGAGGTGACGATAATAACAAATACAGGTTTAAAACATGGGTTAATCCTAGTGTCTCTTATCTAGAAAATCCTAATACTCACTATGCGGTCTTGGGATGTATCACAAAAACAAGTATTAGAATTTAATACGCTACCGGTACGCTCATATAATTTTAAACCGATATCAATGCTCTAGAAAAGGTAACAGAACCACATATACACATCCATAACGATGGAATAAATACATATGATTGCTCGATCCTTAACTCGAGAAAGCTAAATGTAAAATTATCTTAGGTATCAAAAATGGATACCCAAATTCCTAGAGATCTAAAGGCAAACCTCACATTTTGGGGGTGGAATTTAAGGGTTTTTGTGCTAGTCATATAATTCCTATCCATGAGACGCGATTAATACTCGGTTTTCGTCGGTATGTGTCATAAAAAAATTAAATTTCGGTCAAAATTACCGTCTACGCTATGTTTCAGTATATTACACATCATTTTAAGGAACAGGCAAATAAAGATTGAATGAATAGTTTTTAAGGCTTATTTCCCCATACACTTAAGATAAACATTGTCCTTAATGTTCTTAAAAGTACCCGTAAAAACGAATAAAGGGAAAAGGAAAAGAGTAAAAGAAACTAATAATCTCCTGGTTTTCTCAGTAACGAAGAATAAACATATGATAACTGGTTAAATCGTCATTCAAGGATCGTCCCCATGAAACTCCTAAGAACTTCCAGGTTTCTTCTCATCGAATATAACCTGTAAATCGAAGACAAAGACAACTACACCTGGCGTAAAATCAGTGGGATAATAATATATACAACAAAACTTTTAGGGTTGACTCTATGAAAGCAGTAAAGATATGATGAATGTGTTAATGTAATATAGGTTTCTGCAGGTTCTTAAGAAAATTACAAATTTTGCAAATTGTACAAAATTAATTTTTCAAAAATAATAAAAAAATTTGAACTTTCATAGGTTTGGAGGCGCGACGTAGTCAAGAAAAATTCTGACGCCGTCTCCAGGCAGTGTGAAGATTTCACATTCGTTTTCTTGGAAAAAATTTCTGTACGCAATTCTATTAGTTATTTCCATTAGAAAATACTACATAAAACCTGAGATTAATTATCACAATCATATGACTCGAAACTGACGCGAATTAATCTAAACAATTTATTTAACATGTTTGAATTGGTTCTTATAAACTGGATTTTTCTCTTAACATTTTTAATGAAATACCTTTGATTGCAATTAAGACAAGATTAAAAACAAAACAAAGCATGATCACATAATTCAAACATGTAAAAACAAATAAAATAGAATTAAAACACACAAGACACTCCTAAAATGCATTAAATTAAAAGATTGTAAATGAGACGTGCTCGGGTTGCCTCCCGAGAAGCGCTTGCTTTTGTTCGAGTCATGAGCGTGACTCTACCCTTATTTAACAGATAAAGAGAGGGTTCCCCTACACTTGAGTTCAAGTGCGGGTGATAGTAACGGTACACATCATTATTGTGAGAAGGGGTTACATGCTGAAAAATTGGTTGTTGAATTATATACTCCAAATGGTGTGTTTCTTTAATCCTAACCTTTTTTAATTCTTTTGGCTTAACGGGTAAACTAAGTCCTCCTAAGAAATTATTCTCTATCACTTCTAAATTTGAAAAATCAACACCTATGGCTCCACTTTGTCTTAATAAACACGGTTTAAATCCATAATGTTTTTTGGGATCGCCTAAACCCAGGTGATAGTATGCCACATGGTGTGAAGGTGGTATATGAATGATCAATTGGTCTACTTCCTTCATCCTAAAACTATTCGGACTAGGTGATTTGATGGGTGGCTTGGGGCCTTTTTCCTCTCCTAGATCTATTTCTAAGGATGGGAAATTAGGAAAGGGTTGTGGTTGAGGCTCCAGTTCATAAAAAATAGGAATTTCCCTAGAACTAAGAGGAATGCCATGATTATAAGTATTCAAGCCTAAATCCTCTAGTAGTGTTGCGAGATGAGCAACGTGGTGGAATAAGGTCAATCGAAAAGAATCATCAGAACTTACGATGGGAAAAAGAAAAAAGTGAGCCAATTTAGAATAATTACTATAAGATAATTTATTTATATATACACTTTGATATGTGTTGTATGGTACTTACATTTACTAATCTATGCATCAATACTTTAGACTTCAAGAATACAATTTTGTTAGATTTTTAGAGGCTAGTTTAGAGCAACAAAATTGTCTTGGATTGATCATTCAATTTACATCACCAAACTAATTTCCATGCCTACTTAACACTATGTAATTCAACAAGTATTGAAGACCCGCAGCCATCGCCGGCGGGAAGTGTTGTAAACGTATGTCGAAGAAACGAATAGTGTGTTAATTTACATGAAACCTAAAGATTATAATGAAAAGGTATAAAATACAATAAAATCCAGCACAATTTCACATAAACCACCGCTCAGAAATTTTCATCAATTATCACCTCCAACTTGCAATCTAAAAGCTATGCATACTTATAATGCTCGTAAAGCACTCCTGTTCTTACTAAAATGTATGCACATTTAATTTAAATGGAGACCACTGCGCTTCTCCGCGGGAAGTTTTTTTGAATTTAAACGATATAACCGAAAAACCTGTTAATTGCCTAACGTTGCAACAAAAACAAAGATCGATACCTTAAATTGAGAAAAAAAAAATATGAGTACCCTTAATTGACATTGAGCCTAAGATGGGTACCTTTTTATGCGATTTGCCCTTATTTTTAAAATATCATATTTTTATTAGAATTTGCCCGCGTTTTGCCACGACGAGTTTGGTTAGTGCATGTGGTCATGTATGATATTGTGGCGAGTTTGGTTGGTGCATGGTGGTCATGTATGATATTGTTTTATTGTGTAGCATGTTTTGTATAGATTTTTTTCTGAGTGGATTAAAATATATGTCGTATAGCTTCTTTTTATGTAGTCAGGTTATTAGATTTTGCAATATGTGTTCTAGTTTACTCATCTGTGTAAAATAACATTTGATAGTATTTAGTCCCCTGTTTTTTCTTATACCCATTGTTTTAATTTGTCTTTGTATGGGTCTAAGATGTCGAGGAGTTGTATAAAAGCTTAAACCACTATGTATAAAAGCACAAAGTGGAAAACAATAATACTTCTTGTACATTGGAAAACAAAGGTGTTTGGAAAGCAAGAAGATAACATAATAAGAATAATCTCATTAAACTTAAAGAGGAAAACAATAATACTTCCTGTACATTGGAATAATTTACAATTCTGCTATAAAGTATTCATACATTCATGCCTCTGAGCGTGTACAACATAGATATCGAAGCGAGTACTCATTAGAAGATCATGTATCTACTAAGTCTTCATTTAACCTTGTAATAGATTTCTTCAATGACTTTAAAGCGGGAAGCACCTGCAAAATAATTATGAGTGAATTATGTGTTGTCTATAGTTATCCAAATGTTATTAAATCCATAAGGTTGTAAATCGGCAAGTAGGATAGATGGTTATTCAGCATTGGATATAATTGAACAGACTTATTTCTGGTGGAGGTGTAGTGTGTGTTCCTTTGTCTGTGAAATTACATGTGAACTGGCTACTATCTGATCATTTGATGCAATGCTACTTGATGGCACATATCAGGTAGTTTCTTTTACGTATCTTGTGCGTTGTATTTATGTTAGTTCTTAAAGTTGATAGATATGTAAGCTCTTCTCTCCATTTATAGCTCCTAATATGCAAGTATCCAACTCTTTGGCGCCTAGCCTTATGATCTATAAATGGTTAATGTTATGAAGGTCTGTATCCTGTCAGAGTTGTCTTGTGTTCTTTTTTCTTTCAGTTGTCCTGCTGTCTATTCTTGCTTTAGTCTTTGTTCTGGGATATGCAGGTATTTATCGATTGTTCTTTACAATGTGGAAAAAGCTAAAGAATATATATTGAGTAATCTATAGTTCTGCAAGGTTAGGTGCTATATCTGACCATCCTTATCTTCTAACTTATTAGCAGACATTAGAGATGGCATGATGGTCGTGTCAAGTAGGCTGGTGTTGAACTTGAAACATGTCATTTTTAAGTGCGGGTCAAAATAGGCTTGTTTGGATATGGTGATGGACTGATGGTAATGAAATTGTGGTAGTTACACGCCTGCTTGTTCCAAACAATACAGTTGGGTGTGTTATAGGGAAAAAAGTTGATGTCATATAGGACTAAGTTTAACTGCCTAGTAGAAAAGGTAAACACCTGGCATCGATAGTCTGTATATATATTATCTTGTGTGTAGTATGATCTTTGGAAGGGTACATTAGCTTTGTAAGTATGTCAATACTTTACTATCAGCTTTTCAAATTTTCAAAGCTCATCAGAATGCGCTGAGACGAACACCCCTTTATATCGAAATCAGCACATAGGTGAGCCTCTCTACCTGCTTATTTTACCTCAGCTAAGTTTTTGTAGATTATAATATCTTGCTTACGAGTAATCAGACGGCTTACCGGGGGGACTACTGCACAACGTGCTTTTCGATTCAACAAACAATACAAAGGGCAACTATTCTATTTAATTATAAAATACATACTGGAAGATAGATACATACCATTATTAGAAAGGTTTTTTCTTCTGAGCAGCAAGTTCGTGGCCCTCTTCTTCATACCCTGCTAACATTGTATGCAGCGGAGCTTATATTGTATCTTAACGCCTGAGCAGCAGTTCTTAATCAGGTTAGTTAACCTTTAGAAGGCGACTTAACGCATCTCAAGTCGCCTTATCGCTGCATACAATAAGGCAATTGATCTCTCTGTATCATCTTCTTCATCGCCTGCAGCAGTTCTTATTCAGGTTAGTTAAGTCGCCTTATCGGTTTTTCAAATTTTAACATGTGTAATACCTCTATGGGCCAAAAGTAAGAGCAACAACACTCGTAAGCTTACCGATTCCATCTTGCGTAGCCGCTTTCAAGGTCTAGCCAAAAAACATCTCTTTGGTCAATACTTGAAACTCCGAACCGTCATTTTGGTGGTTGCTCAATGTAACTAATGTTTGTTCTTCCTCTGATTTCATAATAACGGTACCCATAGATTGGTCATCCCTATCAAGTATAAGCTTTCGTCGAAAGTGCGTACTTTATATGGATGAACAATCCCACAGGAACCGCGGTTAGGAAACATGGGTCTCGACCATTGTGAAGGGTCACAAAAAGGGTTACCAAAATAAGGTTGCAACGTAGTTGTTGTTGCTTAGTTTGAGATTATAGCAACACTACAATCTGTATTACTTTCTGGGGTTGTGTCGGTTCTTGGTTCAATTTGTGAATTTACCTTTCTGCCCTCTATGATTTGCAGATTCTAGATCATTCGGCGTATGTACATATGTGAACAACATGTCTTTCGTGACTTGTTACCATCAGTTATGTCTTTAGAATCCTGCAAAAAATAGCTTGTAAATACACAAAATTTTAGTATAGGTAAAATAATAATACGATAAAGCTTCTACCTTTTTCACGTCTACTGTATTCGAGTCCATCAGATTATGAATCCGAGCATGTTGTATAACCAAATCTTTGCATCTTGAGTCTTCTGCTTCTACATTTTATTTATTTATATTAATCTTATTGGAATTTATTTTAGCCAAGGCCAGCAACCCCGCAACTGCTTCTTTTTCATCTTTTGTTATTTGCTCTGCGAAAAAATTCAACATTGCTAAGTATTACCATCAGTGTTTAAATTTTGATGCATAAATATATGTTTCTTACCCTTTGAAGAAGTGATTCATGTATAGGGAATAAGTTGATCACTCTTCTCGCAAACAGTATGTTACCTCCCAATTAGTCTTGCTAGAGGGCCCCTTGTGATCCTGCAAATAAAAAGGACAAATAAGCGAATATGTGTGCACATACAATTTAAACTTAGCGGGTGTTTATTCTAGAACTGATATGTGATACAAAATAATTAAGATCAGATAGACAACCACAACGATCAAATGCGTACATATATGGCGAATCATTTATTGTGTTCTTTTGAAAGACACATATATGTCAAATCATGATTACTACAGAACATATGTTTGTGAAGGAAAAAAGATAGAACTTTGAGAAACTATTGCACATCAATTAATCCAATCAAATTTTATGAACATCGATTCATCACCATTAACTAAATAGTGAACCCTTAATCAAAAAATAAGATTTACGCCACCAACATATATACAAAAATACTAATTCACCACTAAATCGATATACATGTAAACATATTGGATTTCTACTTGATCTTGATACACAATTCAGTTATGTAGCATTCATAAACCCGAAACCAAAATAGAGCTCATAATACTAATACCTTTCATCTCCATTTAAAACCGCAAAGCCAAGGATGCTTCAAGAATCGTAGCAATAACCCATCGATCGGTTGCTTGCACCATATGCTCCATAACCTTTTCGAGCCACCTGTATCATTTCACGAGGTGCTTTTGTACTAACCAAATAGTAAAGAGATTTGTGAATATAAATTTCCATTAGGAATTAACAGCCATTAGTCGTATGTACCTGTTTGAAGGGCCCTTTGCGGCATTGATTAGCTCATCAGCAAGTCAAAAAAGGACATCACAATCCCTGAAACAAAAGAAAGTTTGCTTATATTAGTGTAGATGTAAGATCCAAAAGGGCTTCAAAGGAGTATAATAGGAATATGAGCTCCTAAATCTGGCCATTTCCTATGTTCTTACTTCTCTAATAAGGTCACTTTTTAGAGCTAATTAACTATAGCTTATTAACTAAAGATAATAAGCCATAAACTCAAAAGCCTAAGCAATGACGTTATTAGCTTTTCTGAAAGCCCATAAGCTCAACTCGCATAGACCCATAATCAAAATTTAAATTAAAACCCTAAGAAGTAATTTTGGATATAATAATCAATAAACTTACAAAAGCAAAAAATTTGCCCAAACTAATGATAATGCAAATAACCCTTAACTGACCTGAGAAACTTGTGATTAGCACCACCAACAATGCTTACATACAGATTGAAATATAATATTTTCCTGAGCAAAACACATAATTCATAATCAATCCTTAATCATAAACGATAAGCCCTTTAGTCAAAATCATTTTTTTCTTTTAAAAATTCTTCTCTAAGAAAAAACCCTTAAACACAAAAAATTAAGGGTTACAAACTTACAAATAATGTTTAGAATCACCTCCCATACACAATTCCAAACTTTATGATTTTGCCTTTCGATCCTCATCAGTTATCCGTTGCTGATAAAGCTTTGAAGGTTTTATGTGTTTTTTTCAATCATTGTAAAAGTAATAAAACCACACCGCCAATGGTTTTTATACCTCTGATCTTTTGTTTGATGAATCACTCTGTTGAGAGATGGGTTGAGAGAGAGGGAAGAGAGACAGATGGATTACAGATGATTTATGAGATTAAAATATTACTACTATTAAGATGAATAAAAAAATAGAATCATGGTTCATTGTGAGTAGAGAATCAATAAAATATGATTGTTGGACCATTAAAAAATTGATGGTACTATAGATTTGTGTATGTGTAATGTTCACTTTCTGAGTGAAACTTTTACGACAAATAGTATAAGTTATAATTAAACTTATTATAGTATGCATGCTTATTTCTTTTATAGTCATATGCCTATAATTGCTTCTCAGGTAGTATAGCTAGCTTTTAAATTTGAAAATCTAGGAAGTAATAGATGATTCTTGAGGTAATAGATTTGACTGCAAAAGAATTTCCAGGATAGCATGATTCTGCACAGGATTGAAGGTTTGGAAACTTGAGAAAAATCTTTGTTTTTCAGAGAACGACCCTCATAAATATTAGGCGGCCCCATATATCCGAGACCACCAGTATATTTATGGGACTGCCATCAGACATCACGAGATTTTTACTATATCTCTCTTGATTTTCTGTGCAGTTGAATATCCACTCTATAGCTCAGCTACTTTCTTACATTTTGTTAAACACTTTTTGGAATCAAATAATCACATTCCCATGCCTTACTTCTTTAATCCACTACCTCCAAAATAAATAGTCATCGCCTTCACCATCTTCATCATCTTCACAATCATATTCTTCACTTCTCTTCTACTTCCATGGCATCCATACAAGCCTCCTCTTCTAACCCCTCTAAGAAAATAAAACTAACCATCATTCCACCTAGACAACTCATTGTGGACCCATCCAGTGAAGAAGATGACACTACCACACCTTCTCTCATAACAAAATCCTCCTATTCATCTCCACCAAAAGCACCCTCAAAAACTCCATCAACCAAAGATACATCATCTACCTTTGGCACTACCTCTTCCTCATTTGAGTCAAAACCTCAATCTTCACCTCCTTCCTCTAATGACACACCCTCTTCTCAACCATCCAATCCCTTTATTGATGATATCATGGATGTTCCTCTAAGACCTTCAAACCTAATTCTACTTCAAAGTCATCCTTCTTTAGATATCACTCTATCCTTGTCACCAATTACTCATCTTGATCACATTCTTGATACTTCTTCACCACCTTCACCACAACCACCACCTCAACCACCTCTCATGGGTCATCCCATTTACTTCAACACATTTGACTATCATGGGGTAAATTGCCTTTGTTGCTTTCATAACCGAAATCTCATTTTCTCTCTTAGGGATGAGATGAACTTAATGTTTGCTCACCTTGAGTATCTTCTTACTTCCACCATTGCCTCACCTTCTTCACCTCATCCTTAAAACATCTTCAATTCTTCTAAATAATGTCTTACCCAAACTTTTTCTCAAAGCCATTATCTATGACTCAAGAATCATCTAGGATTTATCAAGTATTAAGATCATTAGGGTAGTAGTCTTTAAATTTTAGTATATCTAAGTATTGTAAGAAATTCATATTATCATGCATAAGCTTACTTTATGTATGAAGTTGTCTTGTTATGCATGTATGAATTTTTATCTATTATGAATGGATTGTACCTTATTATTATGGATGATATGAATGCATTATGTTTTAAATGGTTATCTTCTCTTTATCTCCATTATTAGCCTTGAATATGTTTGTCGTAATCTTGCTACTAGTTAGAAATGTTTTCTTGCACTTGTATTTCTAACTTGGTTTTGTAGCAAAACATTATAAGATCGATTCCTTGGTGCACCAAACAAGGGGGAGTATACATCAAGGAAGAGTCTTGGTATCATCAAACTCTTTCTCTCTATATCTCGACAATTAACCTTTTTGGATTCGATAAAAATGGGGAGAAATGGATTAAAACTCATTAATAACTTGAAATTTTTATTTTTATACAAAATGAGTTTATATTTTGTCATCATCAAAAAGGGGGAGATTGTTAATACAAATAATGCCTAAAAAACGTTATTTATATTTTTCGACTCCTCTACGTTTTGAAGATAACAAAATGTAAAAACATTCACGATAAAAATAAACAATTACATGTTATTAATCGTAAACTTCCGTTTCGACATAAATCACTTAAGGTATGGATAAACAAATCATTAAACATGATTAGTGATCAAGAAAATAATTTTTTCTTCTTAACCTTCACATTTCTACAAAACTATATTTTTATAAAAATACACAAAATAGTTTTGTTAATAAAAATAATGTTTTATTTAAAAACATAAATTTTGAATTCAGTTCCCCCCTCCCCCCAAACAGAAAACAACATACCAGGATCAACCTTCCCCACAAAAAGACAAAAATCAAAGCGTCAGTCTAGGGGCAGCCTCCTAAGTGGCTAGGCGGCCCCCAGATATATCTGGGACCGCCGGGACCGCCACCAGATACCGTTGGGTTTTCCTGGCTATAAATACTGCATTATTCTCAGCAGAAAAACACATCTCTTTGCACGAATTTTTTAGCTATCTTTCTCTCTCTAAAAACCTTCTTTCTCTCACTAAATCTCTTAATCACTAACAAAGTTTAATCTTGTTTCAAGTGATCAAATCTCATCTTTTACCTTCTTCCTCATTCTATCAAGTGCAAGAGAAGAACACTCGTATTCGCCAAGAAATGAAGTTTTATAGATTAGTGATTTCTCCTCTCTTCTTCTAAGATCCAAATCTCAATTTTGATTATCTTGTGTGATTGTGTGAATCGGATAGTGTGTAAATCCGATATTGTAGATCTTGTGATTGGGTAGTATTTGTAAAGTGGTAGATTGGTTCTAGCTAAGATTAGGACTCGACATTTAGCTTAGTGTCAAAAAATAATGTAAGCGACGTGTAAACGGTTTTCTCCTCCTGAAGGGAGCTTGTTGACATAGTGAAATCTCGAGTCGGATACTCGGGGAGTAGAGTAGGGCGAAGAAGAGCTTCGTAGCCGAACCACTATAAATCTTGGTTTATTGGTTTGATCGTTCTTTCCCTTATCTCTTTATATTGTTTGTGTTTCTCATATATTGTTTGTGTAGTTATTACAAGTAGATAGTTATTTTGATTGGTTCATATTGTTGATTGGTTAAGCATATACTCGAATCTAACAATTTTAGAAGTAAACTTTTAAAATGGCAATTAACCTATAAACTATTCAACCCCCCCCCCCCTCTTCTAGTTTCCACATACCAGATGGACGTCAAGACAGATTTTCTTAACGGACCTCTAAAGGAAGAAGTGTACGTTAATCAGCCAGACGGCAGACGGATTCGTTGATCCACACCATCTTGACAAAGTCTACCATCTTAAGAAGGCATTGTATGAACTCAAGAAAGCTTTACGAGCATGGTATGATGAACCCTCTAAATTCCTCGTATTCAAAGGATTCTCCAAAGGTTCTATTGATCCAACTCTGTTTAGTACTAAAAGGGGGGAAGACATATTGCTTATGCAAATTTATGTCGATGACATTTTTTTAGTTTTACAAGTCCAAAACTTTCCAAATTTTTTGAAAAACTAATGCATAGCCAATTTGAAATGTCTATGATGGGGGAACTAAAATTATTTTAGGAATTCATATTCATCAATCCTTATGTGGTATCTTTATAAACCAATCTAAGTATGCTTAAGAGATACTTAAAAAGCATGGTATGACCTCATGTGATAGCATTGGTACACCAATGGCTACTAAACCCTAGATGCTGACTTGAGTTGAACACCCGTTGACCAAACAAAATATCATAGCATGGTCGAGGCACTCATGTACTTAACAGCAAGTAGACCGAATATTGTACATGCAACATGTTATTGTGCTCGTTATCAAGCGAGACCAACTAAAAAGCACCTTAAGGATGTTAAACGGATCTTTTGGTACCTTAAGAAAACCATTAACATAGGACTTTGGTATCCGAAGGACACTGGTTTTGAACTAACTGCTTTTTCAAATTTGGATCACGCGGGCTATCTCGATTTACGTAAAAGCACATCTGGTGGCATACAATTTCTAAGAGGTGATAACCTAGTCAGCTGGTCATCCAAGAAGTAGGACTGCACTTCAATCTCTATAGCAGAAGCCGAGTATATGTCTCTATCTATGTGTTGTGCTCAAGTTCTATGGATGCGAACTCAGCTCACAGATTATGGTAATCACTTTGACAAAATACCTATGTATTGTGAGTCAAAGGCGGCCATAGCCATCTCATGCAATCCAGTCCAGCATTCTCGCACAAAGCACATTGATGTCAAATATCACTTTATCAAGGAACAGGTTGAAAGGGGTATTGTAGAATTATTCTTTGTCGGAACATAATACCAGTAAGCTGATCTGTTTACTAAAGCTCTATCGGAAGATGGGTTCAAGTATCTCGTCAGACGACTCGGTATAAGATGTTTGACTCTAATAGAATTGGAGGCTCTGGCAAATGAATCTGCTTGATATATCAAACATCGAACATGTATATAATTATTCAAAAAATCAAATACAAAAATATAAACCCCAAAAAAATACCTTAAGACCATGAACCTTGTCTTGGACTACTATTGCACCTTTTGACCACCTAGTACCCATATAATACAAGTATCATGCAAGAGATAACACATAGAACTCAAAACACTTAGCTAAAATCACAAAATTCCTCCCTTTGGCTCTCCTTTAGGCCACGGCAAGAAACACCCCTTTTGGATAATCCATATCAATTTTTCTACAACCCATACACACTTACACACATCCATCCTAAGGTATCCTAAGATGGTTCCAAGCATTGGTTAACCATATTCAAGCTTTAATCAATAAAAGGGAAGCTAAGGTTTATTTAAGAAATCTAGGGTTTCTTGTTTGCAAGCTTTGGATTTTTATCTAAACAAGGGTTTAGATTACATTGATCATCATCATCATACACCATAAGGTCATCTAGAACCCTTTATGTTCTTTCAATATTCATTTTATGCATATGTTAGTTCTATTGTAGCTTGAATCACCATGTAGGATTTTTAACATGTAAATGGAGTTTTTACTTGTAATGATCATTTTGCACACTATTATATATGTTGAGATATTGCTAATATCATGTTAAAAAGGTTGAGGAAATAGTATTGTAACCATATTAAGTTGGTGTAAAATGATTAAAACTACAAAAGTAGTAAAGGTATAACAAACAAGGTTAAAAATGGATTCAACAAGGTCCACTCACAAAGATTCTGTCCAAAATTCGTATATATAAACACATTATTTCTATATTTTATAAAGTAGTATGATTCACGTACTGATTCCGAAAAGGTTAAGAATAACTTGTTCAAACGGATTTATAACGGAAAACTGTTTGAACGAAAACTGAGGTTATATATTCGAGGTATAAAAATCCAGCATTTGTTAAGTTAGTGGTTTCTGTCAGGATTTTAAGATAGTATTTGCGGCACTTTCGAGTCCGTTTCCGAGCCTTGGCCAAAAACATTTGAAAAGTCGTTCGGAAGGTCGTTTTACTTCCTCGCGAGGTTCTTTAAGTCTAAAAGTGAGTGATAACGGGTCGTAAGGCAGGGGCAAAATCTGGCTTTTTGGTAATTAATACACTGCATCAGATCTGATGCGAGTGCTTTTTTGCCCATTTCGGTCGAGTTTTGGGTCTCGGACCGAACTAGAAAGTTGTTCAAAATATCGTTTTCGCATTTAATTCTCTTTTGGAACCCTGAGTCATGAAAATTGTGTTTTAGTGGGTCCAATTATAATCGGGTCCAGACTTAGAAGTAATAAAACTATAATTCTTACCAAGAGTAACTAATACACTACCAGGAGTAACTAATATACTACCAGTAGTAATAACTATAACTACCAGGAGTAACTACAACACTACCAGGAGTAACTAATATACTACCAGCAGTAATAACTATAACTACCAGGAGTAACTGATACACTACCAGGAGTAACTAATATACTACCAGTAGTAATAACTATAACTACCAGGAGTAACTGATACACTACCAGGAGTAACTAATATACTACCAGTAGTAATAACTTACTACCTGGAATAAACTGATACACTAACAAGGAAGTAATTAATATACTTACCAGTCGTAATAACTATAACAATACAGGAGTTAACTACAAACACTACCAGGAGTAATAATACCCTACCAGAATAACTATAATTACATTATTCAGATATTTATAAATGTTTTACAATTATAAATATATTTTCACTCAAACAATTAGATGGTGATTAGCTAAATAGACTTATGCATAGTAGAGATTACTCAATGTGATTAGTACTTATACGACCTATATTGGATTAGGTTGCCTTCGGATTCCTTCGTGACGCATTTTCTATTTTGAAAAAAACTTGTTGATTCATTCATCGAGGGGAGTTCATAGTCTCGCCATTTCAATCTTTTCAATGTTTTTATAAACCCTCGTAGGGGGAAACATGATCGTTTTACAAACTTGTTATTGTACTAAAGTACAATTACTTTCAATACTTTGTGACGTTCATTGTCTTCGCCATTTCAATCTTTTCAATGTTTTATAAACCCGCGAGGGGAATACATGCTCGTTTACAAACTTGTATATTTTACTACAGTACAATTACCTTTCAATACTTTGTGAGTTCATAGTCTCGCATTTCAATCTTTTCAATGTTTTATAAACCCGCGAGGGGAATACATGCTCGTTTACAAACTTGTATATTTTACTACAGTACAATTACCTTTCAATACTTTGTGAGTTCATAGTCTCGCATTTCAATCTTTTCAATGTTTTATAAACCCGCGAGGGGAATACATGCTCGTTTACAAACTTGTATATTTTACTACAGTACAATTACCTTTCAATACTTTGTGAGTTCATAGCCTCGCATATTTAATCGTTCAATTGTTTGATTGAAACCCGCGAGGGGAAATATGTCTTTTACAAACTCATATATTTTACTATAGTATAATTACCTTTCAATACTTTGTGAGTTCATAGTCTGCATTTCAATCTTTTCAATGTTTTATAAAACCCGCCGGAGGGGGAATACATGCTCGTTTTACTAAGTGAACTTATTGATTTCTACTACATAAGCGTTACATGACTATTTTTACTAAAGCTTGATTTGTTACTACATGATTTGAGATCGTGAATACCTATATTTGAAACCGTGAATTTTAGACATGATTGTTTTACTACGGACACAAGTGTTTTTCAAAGTGTATGCTATCCAGATTACTGCCTGATTATTAATGCCTCAAGTTCTTATTGCCGTGAAGTCCGTATGTATCATGAACCGTATTTTAATTGCTATTATTAGTGAGCGCTAGTGTATAGTGGATAGATCTATCGGGATTGACAATCCCCACCCTTACTTGGGTCACTAGTTTGATCGGGTGCATTTAACATTGAGAGGTGTTCGGGTGTTGGCAAGCATCCTATATTACGATTGGGGCAAAAATCTAGTTAAGGCTTCGGTGTCGGTGTCATGAGCTTAGTGCAATAATATATACTTAGACTTGGTGAATTTGTTTCTCTTGTCTACCTTACTTGTTTTGGACTTCGGAATACGTACTTAGTCCACCATTACTTCGATCTTGTGGTCCACTACTGAACATTACTAGATTTATTAAATCACTACTTGGATTTCGGATGGATTTTGGAAATAACACTTTTAAATGTTGTAACGCTACTTTTCTTCTGAAATATTTCTTAAATTATTTCAATACTGCTTTTTACTTAAACCTATGAATTCACCAACATTATTGTTGACGTTTTAGCATGTATTTTCAGGTTACTATTTTGCTAGTGGCCGCATTGGAGGAGTGAGTCGCGCGGATATATATATTTTTGAAGGCTTAATAACTTGAGTACTATTTGACAAACGTTTTGACAATGTTTTCTAATACATTATAAATGGAACCTGTGTAACTCTGACATTTTTACTAAATTGAATGTGACATTTTATAAAACGTCTCTTTTGAGTCGGTTTTTCTTGTGGACCCCCCTCTTCCCCCCTTGTGTAACGCACCCTGCGTTTGGACTATGAAGTAGCACCCCAATGTTACCATTCCGCTGCGTTGTCCTGATTTTTGGGGGTGTTACACATATGGTGGCATACAATTTCTAAGAGGTGATAACCTAGTCAGCTGGTCATCCAAAAAGTAGGACTGCACTTCAATGTCTATAGCAGAAGCCGAGTATGTGTCTCTATCTGTGTGTTGTGCTCAAGTTCTATGGATGCGAACTCAGCTCACAGATTATGGTTTTCACTTTGACAAAATACCTATGTATTGTGAGGCAGCCATAGCTATCTCATGCAATCCAGTCCAGCATTCTCGCACAAAGCATATTTATTTCAAATATCAATTTATCAAGGAACATGTTAAAAGGGGTATTGTAGAATTATTCTTTGTCGGAATAGAATACCAGTTAGCTGGCCTGTTTACTAAAGCTCTATCGGAAGATAGGTTCAAGTATCTCATCAGACGACTCGGTATGAGATGTTTGACTCCAACAGAATTGGAGGATCTGGAAAATGAATCTGCTTGATATATCAAACATCGAACATGTATATAATTATTCAAAAAATCAAATACAAAAATATAAACCCAACAAAAAAATACAAAAATATAAAATCAAAAAAGTTCAAAAATACCAAAAAGAATCTTCTCGACATGTCTCTTGGAATCGATAACATTTATGTACCTAGAAATGTCGATTAACCTAGAAATGTCGATTAACATTGACACCGGTGTATAAATGAAGTTCAAGTAAGAGTTTAAACGTTTCAAAATATGTCATTTCTAAATTTTCTCAATGACTTATGTACATTTCAGTGCATAACTTGGACCTCAATGTAAGAAAAGTGTATCTTTAAAGATAACTTATCCTGTCAACGAGAAAGTCAATTTTCTCGGGTTGTGAGTTATTAAACAAAACATTCAAAAGTTTTGAGCTCATGACAATGGCTTACAGTTACTTCAGACTGTAACTCGGTCCCAAATGTCATAGGGAAGTGTACGTTTTAGTGCACTTACTCTAAAAATAGAAGAGAAGTCTTCTATCATGTGGTTTTCAAAATTGTTGAACACAATTTTTCAAATAGAATTGTAAATGTCATAATCTTGTGTTAATACAATTTGTGGTATCTTATCAATATCTAGAATATTATTTGTGGTATCTTCCAAATTATGTGTTCAACACTCCCTTCCTCAGATAATTTCTCAAAATTGTGGTACTAAAAAAATATCATTTTTATGTGGATCAATTTTTAAAGAGGAGCTTTTAAAAACCAAAGCCTTTAATTTATTTTGGGTACATTTCATAAACGTTAATTTTATGTATCCAAAAACATCCAGTGAAATTAAAATGTGGTACCTCAATGTTAAATCATAATACGCTATTTGTGATATCATATCATTTTTCCTTGTAATGTCAAATTTTCAATTCTGTGGTATCTCGCATATATTGTTGAAGGAGAACAATCAGAAAAATGTTCACTAAGTCATGCAATTTTGTAGTAACATTTTTCTCCCCATGCAACTTTTCATGTCTCAAATTTTAATCAATTGGTATTTCAAATACTAAGAGAGTTAATATTTTAAATAAGGGGAGAAAATGTGATTAAAATGTGATCTAGAAGAATGTGATCTTTAAGACTCTGAGTGCACAACTTCTACCCACATGTGTGAAAGAATTTCAAATCTCGATGCACATGTGTAGGGGGAGTATTTCAAAAGAATGAAACTCTCAAAGTGTTAAAACGTCTTGATTTCTATCAAACACTGTGATTGATTTTCAATGGTTTTATGGTTTCGATCACTATACCGAACAACCAATTAACTCACGACGCCGATGAAGTCATAAGGTAGTTAAGATTAGGTATAAGTCCTATGATCCAACCAGAACCAGAGGAATCTACCCATGAACATTCCATAGTTAGACTAGAAGTCCTTAGGTATGAATGGAGATGAATGAGAATAAGGGAATAATGTGGACTAAGGCATGAGTTATCATCGAAACAATCACAACTTGGTGGTAGTGATGACGTCTTGGTAAACATTAAAGGGGTTGAAGAATGAAAAAGAAATGTAAGGATAAAGGGTCTAAAGAAAGAAGCCTACCATACAACTTAGGTAGAAACCAGGTCAATACATAATCTATCAAAATCATAAAGATGATTGTTGGTATTGAAGAAAGCTGGCATGGACCCAGTAATGCAATGAACAACCCTTCTTAGCCATTCGAGTTTCTCTCAAAAGAGACTTGTCTCATTTGTCACAGAGATACACACGTTATCTATTGACATCTTACTCCGAGATTGTTGATATTGAAAAGGTGGCAGTCAGCTCTAGCCTCCGATTACTAAAACCAAAGTGCACAAATCGAGTCTAGAGCCAAGAGAGATCAATAATAAATCTCATTAGGACACAACGTCAAATACAATAGTTGAAAATCAATAAGTTCACAAGTTGTAACAATAGTCCTACGCATTATCCTTGAGATATTGCCAAAACATTCAGAGTGATACTCATTAGTGTTCACAATGACGAATGGAAATCCTTCCAGTGTTAACATCAAACAACACTACGGTAGGTAACTTGCAAGATTCTATATGAATCAAGCTTGTGCTAACTGGATATCAATTTGGTCCAGTAAATGAATTGATGACTTAATCAGTAAGATAGTAACTAACCGATTTACTCTTATCGTGTTGTCTGCTTTGAGACATTTCGGTAATGAGAACAAACAAGCATGGTGAATCTAATACATTCGTGTTAGTAGATCCTATGTTTTAAGCTGGAAACCCTGTCAAGGAGGTTCTTCCAAATTGACCTACCTGATCACAGGTCGATCCTCACAGAACCAAAGGTTATTACAACCAAATCTTAACGAATGCAAACCAATATTCGTCCATATCTGCTGTTTATTACTAACATTTAAATTCATTAACAAATGTCGGTGTTGCAGCCTCATTCCAGCAGAGTCTGATTCATTACCACATGCTCATGCTCAAGCTTTTAAGGTCAAACATTTAGCATCATGACTTTCGCTGCTAAACAAGAATGTTATCGGTCATAAAGCTTAAGTACATGTCATAATACTCTTCCGAAACTTTGATACTCACGAACTTTCTCAATTTCATTAAAGATCTTCAAAGTCAAACAAGATAAGGGAGATTGTTAGCTTGATGAAGAAAAGGAGATTGGGAGCTTTCAAGACAAGTATGAGCATGTCGGTTAAAAGCATAAGTTGATCAATTAAGTCTATCAAGAATGATTAAAACAAGGAGATGATCAAGATCCTCATAGCACTCAAAAGTCAAAAGACGAAGGTCAAGATCAAGTATCTAAAGCATGGGGAATGTCAAGCCTTATTATTATAAACAAAAAAAGACAAAGGACAAGTTCGAATAAAGGCAAAGCACAAAGTCAAATCAAGATAACTTCAACATTGGGGGACAAAGTCAAATCAAGATCACCTCAACATTAGGGGAGATTGTTAGCCTTAATTTTATTAAGTCAAACAAGAATGTTATCGTTCATCTTAGTTATTATTAATCTTAGTTTGTAATAGGCTAGTCGGGTTTAACAGGCTTGGACTTTAAGCTAATATTGTCCAAGTTTCGGGCTAAAGCCCAACAACTAGCCAAGCCTGGCCCATTAAGCAAGCCTGATGAGGTGTCATTTTATACATTATTTCGGGGTCATTTAACCCTATAAATCATGCATATATGCCTAGATTACATGCTTAATCATTTTTTTCCAGGTTTTTAGCACTTAGATTGCTTTTGGAGGAAATACACATGACTTGGGCTCATTTGGAGTAAAAACAGACAAAATTATGGACCTACACCAAATCTCATGATGACTTTTGCAAACAGTGGCTAAAGACGGCGTCGCAAGCATAAAGCGACACCGTCGCGATTTATATAGTGACAGCGTCAGGAATATGGCGACGGCGTCAGGACGTGGCCGACTTAAAGAGGATCTAGAATCGTCTACGTGGCGAAGGCGACAAGATCACAAAGCGACGCCATCGCGTCGACAACTCTATAAATATAAATCCGTTTTTAAGGTTTTAGTGTGTAACTTTGAGATAACTTTGTATAAACCTAGGGAGACAAACCCTAGTCGTTTTAGGAGCTTTTAGGTCATTTTTAGGGCCTCAAAACCCTATTGTACTACCTTGAATCCATGTTTTAATCAAGTAAGGTTATTTATCTTTAATCATTCAATATGTCTATGTGTTGTTTGATTAATTTATCTTCTTGCTTTATTTATAACATGCGAGGCTAAACCCTCCATTGTATTTATCTATGATTGCATGAAACTTAGGTTGTAGATCCTTTTGATGTTGCTTCTTGTTGATGAATGTGCGCGTTAGGCTTTAGAAAACCAGCCTTTGTTTGTATAGTTGTTGATATGTCTAGGGAAATGCGAGTAGTGTAGAAAGGATATCATCGGTAACAGTCTTCATACTAGTTACTTAGTATATGGTTGATCCCTCTTAAGTTATTTCACATGCATTTAATATACTTTTAGATGCCCTGTAATAGTCTTCATACTACCTTACTTGTGCGTTGCCTTAACAGAATATTAAATAAAGAGCGGGTTTATGTAATCCGTTCATGACCTAGGAAATACTTACACAGATTATCACAAGTGTGACAAGCAACAGATCTAGGAGAAGCAATCTAAGAAGTAGTGCATGATTAGGTAAATATATTTACTTATCATAAAAGTTATCACGAGTAGATTAGATATTAATTAGTTTAGTTATTAGTTAAATAAATCAACCTCTCAAACCATAGATTTACCTGCTTTCTATAAAATATAAAAACACAAAAATAATCTTCTCTCAACCTCTATGTTAGTGCAAATATTATGATATTTAATCTATACGACCTCTTTATGTTTTGGTGATAACAAACATGTAACCTGTAATACATAACGTAAAGTACGCAAGTTACTCATAATCACAAATCATCATTCCTGTACCCTTACGACTCCCGCATCAATTTTTGGAGCAGCTGCTGTCACACCCCCAAAATTAGATGGCAGCGGAATAGTAACATCAGGGTGCGACTTCAAGGCACAAAGTACAAGTCATAGAAAACGACCTTAAAAGAGACGTTTAAATAGATTTCACATTCTATATATTAAAATCAGAGTTTACAAAGGATCCCATTTATAATGCAATAGTAACATTTTGTTTAAAACGTTTGTCGAATGGTATACAAGTTATTAAGCCTTCAAACGGCGCATAGTTTCAACCTTTACTTAGGTATGTCCTTTCTGATCATACCGCCTACATCTTCATTCACAAGATTCTCTGGTTTCTGGGCTTCGATCTGAGCTTTTAAAATTCGTTTGGGAAGATTAGATAATAGTCACTTTAGCTAAAGCTTGACAGCAGTGGATCAAATCCGTGCCTTACGGTTTAATTGCATCAGCCACTATGTTTTCCTTCCCTGGTTGATAACGAATGTCCATTAGCGTATAACTTTTAAAAAGTAAATTCAAGCCAATGAAGTTTGCCTTATGTTAAGCTCCTTTTGATATCGAGAATGTGTTGTATAGATTTTTGCGTTGTAAATACGGTTGCTGGTTACCAATAGATAGTGTCTCCATATCTTTAGCGTAAACACTACCGATATAAGTTCTAGATCATGAGTGGTGTAGTTCTTCTCATGAACTTTTAACTGCCGAGAAGCATAGGCAATCACCTTCTCTCTCTACATCAACACAACGCCTAAGCCTTTGTGTGAAGCATCATAATAGACCATAAAGCCTTCGCTTCCATCGGGCAAAGCCAGAAATGGGAACACTGCACAAATTCTGCTTTATTAACTAAAAAGTGTTTTCTTCCTTTTTCACCCTAGTCAAACTTTGTGCCTTTCTGAGTAAGATTTGTCATTGGTTTAGAAATCTTCGAAAATCCCTCAATGAACCTTCGATAGTACCCAGCAAGACCTCAAAATTGGCGGATCTCCGTCGGTGTCTTAGGAGATGCCCAATCTTTGATAGATTCTATCTTGTTTGGATCCACATGAATACCTCTGCTATCAATGACGTGACCAAGGAAGTGTACCTTCGGAATCTAAAATTTACATTTTGAAAACTTAGCATACAATTTCTCTTTCTTAATCAATTCCAAAATTGCCTTAAGATGTTCTTCGTGTTCCTTCTCGTCCTTTGAATAAATAAGTATGTCATCAATGAAGACGATTACAAACTTATCCAAGTAAGGCTTGCACACTCGGTTCATGAGGTCCATGAACACCGCAAGTGCATTTGTCAGTCCGAATGGCATGACCTGAAACTCGTAATGTCCATACCGATTTCGGAATACCGTCTTTGGAATGTCTTGATCTCGTAATCTAAGCTGGTGATAACCCGAATATTCAGATCTATCTTCGAATAAATACTAGATCCTTGGAGTTGATCAAATAAATTGTCAATCCTCGGGAGTGGATAACGATTATTCACTGTCAGCTTATTCAACTCACGGTAGTCGATGCACATCCTGAATGACCCATCCTTCTTTTTGACAAATAAGATTGGGGCTCCCCAAGGTGAGGAACTAGGTCTTATGAAGCCCTTATCGGAAAGTTCTTGCAGTTGTTCTGACAATTCCTTCATTTCGGATGGAGCCAATCGATACGGTGCTTGAGCTACGGGCGCGGCTCCTGGAATTAAGTCGATTTGGAATTCCACTGGTCGAACCGGTGGAAGACCCGACAAGTCCTCAGGATTCATTCACGAAAATCCTCTAATGGTAGGTACGTCTTTTAAGGGTGGTTTCCTTACGAATTGTCCTCCGCTTTCTTGAGCGGATATCTTGTACCAAAATATGACCTGGGCATCCATTCGGCAATGTACTCTTGAGGCTTTTTGAACATGAGATAACTGTCAACCGAGATTCTCTCCCGTTGCTACTTTCATTGCCACGAAAAGTCAAAGTCTAATTCCCATAGGGAACTTGAACAAGTTTCTCATCGCACACGATCACGGCGTGACATCTTCTTAACCAGTCCAAGACCGATAATGACGTCGAAACTACCAGTTACGAGGGTTATTAGATTCTATGTGAACGGATGGTCTAAGAAATTTTAAAGGACACCTCGTATAATAGTAGTCTATCCCGAATTTTCCCATCAGCTAATTCGGACAAATAAACATATTTTCTAATGGGAGTTGGGGCGATGTTAATCATGGGAACTAAATGCAGCTGGTTATAAGCTTCTATCGGCACCAATGTCGGAATAAGGATAGATGCATCGTGGTTGTTTAAGAGGTATGTACCCGTGACGACATTGGAGTCGGGTCCCGCTGCATTCCCCTCTCATCTCTGCAATTCCCGACTGCAATAAACCCAACCCTGTGAATCTCAAATTACCTACATCCTTATTCTTCAACTTAAGACAATTCTCTTGAAATGACCCTGGTGCTCCACACTCATAATCAATATTTACCTTTGGGTGCTGCCCCAATTGGCCCTTCTGAGTATTAGCAACATTTGTAGTTGCCAGTACTTATTGCAATCGTGTGGCAAAGTGCCCTACCGTGTTGCACTTGTAGAACTTCTGGTGCACGGGCCATGGTGGTGTAAAATGGCACTTGGTGCATTTGGACAAGTTCCCCCCATAGGGTTTCTTCTCACCAGTCCCTATATTGTAGACCTTGGCTACATTATACTTCTTGAAGGGTTGTTGTTGGTGTCCATGGTTGTTTCTGGATGAATCATCCGCCTTCCTCTTGTTATCAGACTTTTCTGCATAGGTACTAAGTTTTTGATCCATCAAGTCGTTGGCCAACTCAATCGTCTCATCCAACGTCTTGGGCTTGGAAGACTTCACATTCCCATAGATGTTATCAGGAAGTCTACGGATGTACTTGTTGATCTTCTCAGTTTCATTAGCACAAAACTTGGTACATATCAGGTAGGGATGGCAACGGGTCGCGTTCGGGGCGGGTTTTAGTGTAAACCGTTCCAGCACCGTTTTTAATATCCACATCCGTTCCCGACCCATACCGGTGGGTAACCGGTTAATATGATCCATCATGTTTTTCGTGGGTTTCCCTCGGGTTCGGGTTTTTTCCATTTGTATATTTTATAGAAATTTTGACGGTTTGCTAGATTTAAGGTCTCAATTTATTTCATCGATAAATAAATAATAATTGCAAAACACCATTTTTTATTTAATTTTTTTTAAAGTGAAAGAAAACTATTACCGTAATTATGGAGATTTTGCAGAGTCGAGTTTGTAGTCTTGTGTCATTATGAATTTTGTGTGTATTTTTTTTGTTAGTGGGTGTTTGTAAATTACTATGGTAGAAATTCTTTGGTATTATGGTTTGAAGGTAGTTGGATTTTTATCTGTTTTGAGGGGGTACAGAAGGAGGGGTTACAGTTTCGGGTGTAGGGGTATGGGTTGATGGGAGGGGTGTTGCTGTTCACGGCTGCGTTCCCGGTCCGGAGGTGGGAGGTGTGCGTGATGGGGGGGGAGTTGGAATTGGGGTGAGGGGGGGGGTGGTACTATGATGGGTGCCGGGGGGGAAGGTTTAGATTGGGGTGGTAAGAATATGGGTGCTAAAGAGGAGGGGGGTTGAGGGGGGAGGACGGGGGGTGGGGGGGACGGGGGGGCGGTGAGGGGAGTGGGTAAGTGGGGATGCAGGGTGCGGTTTGATTTTCTTTTTTAATTCTTTATATTTTTCTCTTTTTTTTTTTTATCACTTTTTTATTATTTGACTTCTTAGAATTTTTTATAAATACTCGTACCGCCAACCCGCCCTCGAACCCGACCCAAACGGCTTCGGGTTATACGGTTTTCCCCTGTCGCGTTTAGGGATGATTTGCCATCCCTAATATCAGGCTTAGCTCTTGGTAACGTTCAGTGTTTGTTGGAACATCGTTTCCTTTGACCTTTAGGTTCCACAACTCAATTTCTAGTTTATGGATCTCACCCAGTAGACAATACTTGTCCGTTATTTTCTTCTTGAGTCCTCCCAAGTCATTGCATATGCCTCGGGTCCTAAGGTTCTTATCTGACCGTTCCACCAAGTCAAAGCAGAACCTAACAGAGTGCAGGTGGCATACTTTACCCTGATTCTCAATACGTCTACACACTGATATTGAAAAAACTGACTCCATCTTTTTAATACCACGAGTTAATAACCGACCACGGCCTTTAGGTTCCTGGATGTTCAATGGTTGTCATTAATGAAGTCAACGTTAGTATCAAGGGCGGTGCGGTTTGCACATTCCTTCGGTCACAGATGAGAATGTGGCTTGCGTTCTTATTGGTGGAGTTTTGCTGAAGAGCTTGATCAATCTAGGTTGGACGGTTTATGGTAGTCAGTTGTTCGGGTTGATGATGTTCAGTTAGTGAGGAGTATTCTGCCTGTCTGGTCGTAGGTTGTGTCATGCTTTGGTCTAAGATCAAAAAAGACAAAATATGAGGTTATAACTCATGACAAAATATGGATAATGTATAGATGAGACTTACAATACAAGAGAGTTATATAACATAAAACACACCGATTTCATTTATATCTTAGAAATTTTTACATGAAATTAGTTGTTGTATACAAAAAATACAATACAAAATTCTAAGGATATGATAGCAGGGAAAAACCCCTAATAATTAACATGCATGTTCAATGACTTTAGCAAGATTAAATAACATAAATCACTAGACGTGGAATCGTCAACAGCCCTGAAGCATCATGGTTGATCTGGATCCTAGCATCTGAGTCACTGGCTATCTACTCTCCCTGCTGCTCTCGGCGTGCTAACAAACTCAGCCCTGCTATTTACTAATCTCTCGTCTTAGTCTCTCTTCAGCGGAGGAGAGTCTCATGCAAAATATGTGCTGGCGCCCCTCCGGTCAGGACTCTCGAAGCGCTGCTATCTAGCCTGCCTGCATCTGAAAATGAGTCTCATTTCTGCGTGATGTGTTTTGAAGAGGAGTACTCTCCAGCTATAGCTGTGCCTGTGTGGCATGATGGGATATGGGTCCGTGTACATACACTGATTCCGATGTTGGTCTCTAAAGTCCTACGGGGATCGCCTGACTCAATCTATCGAGTGAGCTCAAGCTCTCGGGCAAAGCATTGGCCTCCTCCTCCACCCATCATACGGGCTACCTGGAGAGTCATCCTATCACTCCCATAAGTAAGTCGACCCGTGCGAGTCCATATCGTCTCGTTGTGATATACGAGGACCTACTATTTCTAAGCATTACTATAGTAAGGCATACAAGTCCTGCGTATCATGCTCATAGAGCGCAGCAAGCTCTGTAACCCTAGTATTGACCTCTCCCACGGTCATAGGTGCTATCTCAGGAACTGCCTCTGCCGGATCTACCCAAGTATCCACTAATTACTCATATCCAAACTCACTAATCCCTCTTGCCATCTCGATTCAGGCATATACGGTGCTGACTCAACATAATCTACCTTCGACCTACAAGATAGGTCATTGGCAAAGTAGAACTCTCCCAGATCTTATATCCGGAGCTAGAGTGGTATATTACACAACCTCTTGCGTGGTGGGCAGCTCTGTCCGGGATACAGTGAATCTCTTAACGGTCTACGGGTGGTGATATGTATAGTGATTAGGGTAGTGGTGGTGGTAGTGGAGGTGATGGTAATGTGGCAGTAACTGCATCAATAAGGGCCTGGCAGGTGGTATGGTTTATCCTGTGTGTCATGTGGATTTGGGTTGGACACCATATGCTGGTAGGAGTAATGGTGATGGCACAGGTGGTGGTGATGAATGTGCAGGTTGGGGCCGTGCACTAGCATGGCGCTCTCCTGTATAGGGTATGTGATAGTGAGATAGTGGTGATGGTGATGGAAGTAGTCATGGCCAGAAGTCTTCAACTCTGCCTCTGGTGGAAGTGATATGAAAGCCTGCAGGTGCCTGACGGTAATTCCTAGCCCAATAGTATGTCAGTGGAGGGTGGTGGTATAGCAGGCTCTGTTCCCTCAGGTGGGGAAACAGGCTCATCAGTAGGTAGAACAATAGTAGAGTCGGCCGGAGCTAAGTGCTCCTCCTCTTCCTCCCCGTCCTCGTCCTCATCATCCTCATCCTCATCATCGGCGTCATCCCCAAATGAATTGCCGTCATCATCATCTCCATCATCTCCCTCGTCCATAGGATAGTCAACCGGACCATCTCGTCTCCATCATCCTTCTTACTCATTGATCCTCCCGGGATCCGGACTCATAGTAATATTACGGGTCGTGACTCAGCAGTAGTGAATTAAACAGGAAGGTAATGGGTGCTCTTCAGCTTGGGAACACATGCTTATCCTCCAATGTATATCTCAGGGTATAGGGCTTGACAATAATTATGATCATGTTTCCTATACAAACTAATAGGCTCACTCTCTTTCGTCTTGAGGTAACTGGCGGGGTTTTGTTTGTGGATCTCTAGGCCTGGTATGTAATCGGTGATCGGTAGGCTATTGTTATGTATCAGGGGAGTCCGTTTTTATCCGTAATACGATGACCCGCTTGGAATGCTCACTTAGTTATATCACCTCATTCAATCGGTCCTCTCCCCAGAAGGCTCTGTCCGGCTCAGAATCGATTGTAACAAAGTTGCTAGGTAACAGCGGACGATGCAGAAGACATGACTACTGCAAAAAAAAACAAAAAAACAAAAAAAACTTATATAAGTATTACTTATAAGAGAGATCGGTATGTTATGTCTATAAGCTTAAATTATCAGAGTCTTATAGTAATGTACGTAGTATAAGTTATATACGCATATATCAATCATGTAAGCACTTAGTAACCTACTAATGCTAAAATAGTGTGTATCATGTAAGCATATATGTGCTAGATGCAAACAAGTAATGCATGTATGTCCCGTGCAAATCCCATTTGTGAAAACAGCGTTTGAAAATGGTTATAGTCCAGACAAAAACTTTTGACCTGGTTCTTTATAACCTTGGCTCTGATACCAATCTGTAACACCCCCAAATCTGGGTCGCAGTTGAATGTTGAATATCCGAGGGCGTTACTTCATAGATCAATAGTACAAGATATGAGAACGACCACTAACGTGTCGTTTAAAAAGATACATTGGATTTAATAAAATACTTGTTCATTACATAGCTCTTGCTTCAATTTGTTGACACCTAAAGTAAAGATAATCGGTTTTTTAACAATATATCCCAAATGTAATACATCTCCAAATCTTTCTATGAATCTTCAAAAGAGAAATCCAATGTTTCTTGGACTCGTAGCCTTATTGACTGAGAAAAAAACATGCTTAACAACGTCAACATAAGTTGGTGAATTCATAGGTTTATATGTAAATCATTTATAGGATCCGCACAAAGTATTTCCAAGTGTTATGATTAGGCAACAGATGGAAAATATATCATAAAAGTAATTACGGTTTCCTAGGTATGACACTGAGATGTACGTATATGGATGCAATAAATTTCCAATAAATGCCCCTGGATGATGTTCTAACCCGCAACATCCCAAGTCCGACATGGTATACGTTTGTTGTTCGGCAGACCGACACAGTGAGCGCTACTCACCCAAACGAGGACGTTAATCCCAAATAGATATATTTATAACATTCGCGCTCGCAATCTAGCAATTGACAGTTCATGATAATAGGGCTCAGTGGGTTATCGCTACTTAGGCAAACTCGTAATCAAAGTATAAAATTTACACTTGCGTCCAGTTTGTAAATCAAAGCATGTTCTCACCCCAAAGATGTAAATCATTTAAATAAATGTAAAACATGGGGCTATGAACTCACCTTTGTGAATAGTCCTCTGAAAATGATAGATATATCCAAGTATGAATCACACCGTCAAATACCTAAGTAAATACGGAAGTCTTTTTCTACAGTTTTTAGGGTAAAGATCAATGTTATAACGAAAATAAATTTCTAGTTTATATATACTGTTATCACTTGTGTGGTGGTGCACATGTTTATCGTATTTGTAATTTTATGATGGCTCTTGGGAAGGTATACGACTAAGGATAGGTACCGTTAATAATTTATACATTTATTAACCTGATAGTTTATACACCAATAAACCTTGACTTTAAATACTATAATACTTTTATTATATTAAGTCCAGTCCGACACTTCAAGTATTTATAAAATCATTTAAGTTTTATAACATATCCTTAAGTTTTTAAGTTTGACAACCTTAGTCCTTTTATTCAAGTTTGGTTAAATGTCATTTTTAACCTTTTTCTTTCTAGGTTTGTCACTTTTTGTCCCTTGACTTCTACAAAAATGCACTGTTGGTCCTTATATATTTAAAAACAGCCCTCTTTAAGTTTTTTTGTAATGTCAAAATCAGCCCCTAGACTTTATAGAAAAATAGTTTTGATAGTTTTAACCCCCAAGTTTACAAGTTTAACATTTAGTCCCATTAACTTGTAAAAAAGTTACATTTTAAACCAATTAAGACCTAACAGTCGACAATAGGTTCTTATTACTTCAATAAGCTTCATAAGCTAGTTGGTCAGCTTATATATATGCTCGGATTTGCTTATTTTGAGCTTATGGGCTTTTCGCCCTACATCAACCCGAATTTAAGCTTTAAGAGTTTCAAAAGGGTTTTCAAAAGGAAAAGGACTTGGTTAAGCTCCAATTAAGCTACTTTAAACATGTGATGTATTATAATGAAGCTAAGATTGGCTTATTTAGGGCTTATTTGGGTTGTTAGGCCCAAATAAACCTTAACCCGAAAACTTGCAAAAGTCCATTAAGCATTTCCTTATTTAGCCCAACTCCTTTTCTTATCTTATTAAGCTTATTAGGGTCTGTTTTAAGCTGTTTTACCTTGTGGCTTATTCAATAAGCCATTAAGCTCTGGTAATGGGCTTTTGGGCCCATTACGAGTCCGATAAGGGTTGTTTATGTTTGGGCTCAATCCATTAGGGTCCATTAACTTCCCTAAGGTTATCCTAAGCCTCATAAGATGTTTTAAGCTCACAAATAAGCTGCCAAGCTTATTCGTGGCTTATGGGTTTCGGGGTTTACGGTAATGGGCTAACGAGCCCATTTAAGGATCCGTTTGGTTATTAAACATACTAAGGGTCCATATTAATATCAATTTGCTCGTTAGACTCTTAATAAGCTTGTAGGGCTTATACAATGTATGTAGGCCCGCTGGCTTGTTTATTGGGGTCTGTTTGGGTACGTGTTTCGGGTTGGCCTATTGGCTAATTCGGCCATTAGGAGTTATCTAAGGCGTGCTTGTTATATGTCGAGTCTAATAAGCTTCCTATTTTAACACTAAGCTCGAATGAACTTAAAAATAAGTTATGGATCCCACTCGTGGGCTGTTGGGCCGGTTGGGCCCAAGCTGTGAGCATGTTTAGATTTCACAAGCCCTTTTGTGCCTGTTTGTTTCCCCTAGCAATGTATATGATTCAAAAATAGTTGTAGTGGCTATATTATGTTCGTGGGCCTATATACGTTAGTCGTGCTCCACATGCAAACGTTGGTTTATGTCAAAGTTAATAATTATCTTCTTAATAATTATATATTACTTGGTCGATGTAAACCTTAATTTATTTGATGACCGTTTACATTAAATGATTATTTCTAGTCTACGCGATTTAGCTTAAAAGTAAACGCGTATCGGACCAAAATAAATAGTGACGAACAATAGAAGTCGTAAAATGACCTGAAATTGAGAAATGTTACAGTTATAATCATACTGCAGGTGATTAAAACTTCCACAAAACATAGCAAGCTTTGTTAATCATCTCAAAATTACTTCCTAATCTTTGAGACATCATATTATTCCAGTTTCTTTGGTTTCCTCTAGGACTATGTGTGTTCTGCCTATTTTGATTACCTTGTTTAACAGTTGTTTTCCTAGGAGTTTTTACTTGCTCTTTAGATTTAACAAACTCTATTTTAGCAAAACTAGGTTTAACTGTTTTCTTTTGAATCTTAGCCTGAGGCATATCTTCTTCCTCACTATCAGACACCCAATCCTCAATAATTGGAGCACCATTATTCTTCTTAACTGCCTTAGGCTTGTCTGCACTAGCCTTAGCTTCACTAGTCTCAACTACAGGCTTCTTAACTATAGGCTCACTAACTATAGGCTCATTCACAAACTCTTCTAGACCAGAGAATGACAAATCATGTTTTGGAGGCATAAATTTTCCTGTATAGGAAGGTGGAACAACATTATACCCTAAACTTATTTTGCACTTATCAACTATCTGACAGTCTAATAGTTTGCTTAAACTTTTAGATGAATTCTCAAAATTTTCTACTGTTAGCTGAATTTCATCTTTTTGTTTTTGAGCCAGTTCTAATTTCCTCCTAAGCTCTGTAATGGCTACTTCTCTTAAATGAATCTCACGTTTTAAGACCTTGATATCTTCCTCATAAACAGACTCATTGTCCTTGTAAACTAGAAGTCTTGCTTCTACAGATTCTAAACCTGTTTTGTAAGTAATAGCATTTAACTTAGATGTCCTTAAGTCTTTTAACAGTTGTTCATTTTGTTCTTTAAGAATTTTAACATTTTCCAAACAAGATGATAAACAGTTTGAGTCAGTTGATAACTCAGAGTCAGAACTTGTAGAAGAGTAAGCCATGAGAGCAAAGTTAGTTGACCTTCTTCTGCTTGATCACTCCAATCATAACCAGCACCATCACAAGAGATCAAAGAATTAGAAATATCTGTCTCTACTGGCACAACCCTTCTTGTGTTCTCACTATTATGGTTTTCTTGGTTCCTTGGAGCCCTACACTCCCTTGCAAAGTGTCCCATCTTGTGGTAGTTGTAGCACTCCACCTTGGACTTATCAAACCCAATGGTCTCATTACCATTTACAGAAAACTTCCTTCTAGTCTTCTTCAAGAATCTGCTTGCCTTTATTGTTAGCATAGCCATCTGCCACCTTAAATCCATTTCTTCTAAATCATTAGGATGAATTTGTTGCAAGTCCTCAATGTCAAGCTGTGGACTGTTTGGTTGACTTGCAAAGAAAGCACAAATGACAACATCACTCAAGTTGTCAATTGTTGTTGAGTTAACCACAGTAGCTTGAGTGCTAGCAGTTGTAGTACGATGAGCAGTATTAACTGCTCCATTTGTGCTGCTGGTGTTGTTTGAGGACACAAAGGCTACGTTTTGTGTGTTTGTGCTTGAGCTTGATATCCCTTTGACCTCTGGTTCATAGATCTTTAGGTTATTGTAATGATCATCCAAGCTTAGTGTATATATCTCAGGCTTGTTTTTTAACACAATGGTATGTGTGTTTCTGATGACGTATAGTCCAACCTCGGGTCATGAACCCGACCCACAAATAGTACTTATACCCGGGCCCATAATAAATGGGCCATAGCGACATCAATACGGGCTTCCAAGGCCCAAATGGTACTGCCTATGAGGAATACCATGACATATGGGCTATCATGACGAGAATTTAGACCCATGAGGCCTAACTAGCGCACACATGCGCAGGTATCTAGAACACCCGTTACGAACGAGTCATAATTATGAGGTGGGCCCACCAGTTACTAAATAACGGTGAGGCCTCTCAGATACTAACCTAATTAATGGGACAAAGCCCATTAGGGTTTGGTGAGTATATAAAGAGCACCTCGGCTCTCATCTAAGGTACGCCCTCATAACCCTAACTTTCTACTAAAACCTAAACCGATTACTTACTCTCACGCCGGAGGATAATCGTGGGAGACAATCCCACGGTAAGCCTAACGGTGCTTTGTTTTCTTAGTGCGCAGGTCTCATACATCAAGACTTAATTGATACAGGAACCGGAGCCTAACAGATCCGTATTACACCTAATACGGACCTAATCAGGGATCGTCCAACTTTTGTATCAACAGATTGGCGCCTTCGGTGAGACCCAACACTAAGAACACTGCCAAAATCTAGAATGACAAAGCAAGGAAACTTTACCCAGCGGACTCCGCAGGCGAAGAAGCAGAGCGACCAAGCCTCTAGACAGATCCCTAAGCAGGCCTCTGGAAGCGCCAATGCGCCGTATGATCTGGTCTTCACAGCGATGGGACCGCCCCTGGGGACAACCCAGACAACCGCCACAATCACAAGCGCGGAAGGTCTACAGCGTGCTACTTTCACCACCCCTCCACAAACGGTGCCAGGGACGAATACCACCGAGCCGCCACCCCCACCCCTTCGAAACAAGGGTCTCGAGTTAGGGGCTGACAACCTCACACTGGAAGGGGTCGCGACTGAACTGGCGCCGAGTGATTTCGTATCTCAAAACTACGAGACTTTGGTCGCCCTCATGCAAGAGGAAACAAAAAAGAGATCAAGCCAGAGCCTACAGGCCCGACTTAACTTCGGTCCGGAGGACGAAGTATCTCCACCACGCCACCAAAAGGAAAGGCGCGGAAAGGATAACCGTCGACCTCCAGTATTCGGTAGAATCGGAAAGAAAGTTTCGGGTACTCAAACGGCTACCCTGCAGAACTTGGACACTCATGAAAACAATGACCGGCGCATCAGCGTCCGTGATAGGCTGGGCAGTCGCGATGTCCACAGCAGGCTTGGACAAAGGCGCTCCCCGAGTGACAGTCCTCCAAGTTCGGACTCCGAGGACAGTCGGCGCAAGCGCCGCAGAAGAGTAAGCTCGTCCTCAGAAGACTCCTCGGACAACGAGGACGCAGAAACGGGACACTGGAAATCCAAGAACAAATATCGTGAAGACGAAGACGAAGATATGTCCCGTCCATGGCGTCGCCAAAAGGTCGACGCATTTACGCGGCGCATTAGCGATTTCTCGGAGGATAAGAAAAGGCGCATGCCTGCTAACGTAAAAACTTATGATGGGACAGGTGATCCTGACGACCATCTAAAAATCTTCGAATCGGCGGCCACTATTGAAAACTGGCCTCAACCCGTGTGGTGCCACATGTTCAATTCCACATTAGTAGGAAACGCGCGGAACTGGTTCAGCAAACTACCACGCAGGAGCATTGATGGGTTTGAAGAGTTGCGAAGGGCATTCCGCTTAAATTTTACTCAAAGGAAGAAGTGTGCTAAGAACCCTGTCGAGCTTGCCAGGGTGAAACAGCGCCAAGGGGAGTCCACAAGCGCCTACGTCGAGCGCTATAAGGACGAATGCATACACGTCAAGGCGTGCCCCGAAATTCTCAAGATCTCAGGGTTTATGAATGGAATAAATAACCCAGAACTTATCAAAAGGTTGAATGATAGGGTTCCCCAAACCTTTGATGAGTTGATGAAACGCACAAGGTCCTTCATTCAAGGAGAAGCCGCCGCCGCGGACAGCAGAAAAGGCTACTCAAACAACAGGTCACAGGAACAGTCCAGGAGACAATCCAATGACCAGAGTAGCAGTCGCAACAACAGCTACCGCGGTCAGAGGGGCGGGCGGGGGAACGACAAGTACACCCCACTGACAATGACCCCAAAGGAGATACTCGCTACAGAAGGTGCAAACTTCCCAAGACCACCACCTATGCGCACTCCAGAAGAGCAACGCGTGGGGAACGGATACTGTGAGTATCATAGGCAGAAGGGCCATACTACCAATGAGTGCGTCCAACTGCGCCAGCTAATTGACAAACTGGTAAAGGAAGGCAGATTGGATCACCTGGTGAAGACCATCAAGGAAGGGAAGGATAAACAACGGAGCGGAGGCAAGAAAGACGCACCTAGAGACAAGGCTGACACCATCTATATGGTGCAGTCATGGCAGCGAAAAACTAAGCAAAAAGTCAGCCAAAAATTTTCGCATGGAAGTGGCATCTCTTTTCCCACTTTAACTGCGGACAACGCAGTGGCGGAGCCACTTACCATCGAGATAAATGCAGCGGGTCACGACATCCACCGCATGTACATTGATGGAGGAGACAATCCCACGGTAAGCCTAACGGTGCTTTGTTTTCTTAGTGCGCAGGTCTCATACATCAAGACTTAATTGATATAGGAACCGGAGCCTAACAGATCCATATTACACCTAATTCGGACCTAATCAAGGATCGTCCAACTTTTGTATCAACAGTGACAAAAAACAAGCCGTTTTGTGGGAGTTTAACCCATGCTTATCCTTTCTATTTTCTATTTTCTAGTATCAAATGTGTTGTGTTGAGAGAGGCGTGTGCTCTCTCCGATTTCTCGATATTTATAGCT
>BQNB010057429.1:0-32893 GCA_026074375.1 Tanacetum coccineum | reverse complement strand
TAAAAGCTTTTTAGTAGTTAAAATTTTCGATTGCTTATTTACTTTTAGATCTAGTTTTATAAATAGTTTTACAAATAGTTTATAGTTTTAATCAAAGTTTTTAGATATTAAAGTTTTCATGTTGCTTATTTAGATCTTAAAAGAAGTTTTAGCTTATAGCTTATTTATCTTAATCTCTTGTTTTCTTGTCTTATCTCTAATTTCATCCTTCCATCATCTAAGGCCAGAGCTTAAGGGTCTTATAAGGTTGATAAATAGATAAAGTTTTGATCTTTTTGGTTATTATAGAAGTACTTAGTAAATAAAGTTGACACCTTTACTTGCTAATTAGTGAAGTAGAAGCTTAAAAGTGATAAGCTTATTTGTTTATTAAGTTTATAAGATCGGGTGGTTTTATATCATTTCGGTTCTTCATTCGGTTTTATCCTCTTTCTTTTTTTAATACTAGTAGTTTATTTAGATTAATTTTAGCTTAAATTGATTATGTTTGCTTTTTTTCTTATATGCTTAGTTATAGTTTTCTTATTATACGCTTGTTAAGTGATAAATTGTTTAGTGAATTAAGTGTGATTAATAAAAAAGGAAAATATTGATTAGTAGTTTTTAGATTACTTAGATTATTGTTTTGGTTATTCGAGCGGGCAAAAGCCGTAAGAATAATTAGGCATTAATTTAGTAATCAATATCTTGATAAAAGCTGTTTTCAATATAAGCAAACGTTGTGAGAAGATAATTTGTTAGAAAGATATTGATTCATCGATAAGGAATTAATTGTATATTTAATTCACATTTAGGGATCTAAACAATTCACTTAGCAAGCATATCTTTTTATATATATCATTCTTCGTTTATTTGCTTGCTAATTATTTTCTATAGTCTATTTTTATTAAATATTTAGTTTAAAGCCAAAATCAAAAATATTTGGCATTCAAGCATCAAACAAAATACTTTCTTGAATTTCAAATTCATCTCTCGTTGGGACACGACATCCGGAGGATCGATTATTACTTTTCCTAAAGTAATTTTTATCCGACGTGATTACTTATATTATATTACTCGACTAGTCGTTTACGACGAATCAAACACCACATCAAAGCATGTCTTGATCTTATTATTAAGGTTAACCGAGTTACCCCAAACAACAAGATTAGCAAGCTATTTTGGATAGTCTGTTAGACCCCACAAAATCGTAATCAAATCCCAAAGATGAGAAACAATGGGACATTCCACTAATAAGTGTTGGGAGGTTTCAATGGCTCCATCACAAACAGGGCATCTAGTTGAGTGAAGGTCCACACCACGCCTATCTAAGTTGAAGCGAGTAGGAATTCGATCAGACATAAGTCTCCAACAATGAACATTGATTTTGATTGGAAGGTTACTATTCCATCTAGTTGGCTCGTTATTCAAAGGTAAGATGAAGGCTTCGATGCGTTTCCTTAAAAACAACACACTAAAATCTCTTGATATGTTTAAGGTGCAATCGCATCCATCTGGCTCTCATTTACCTTGAAGTTATTAAGCAACTTCAAAAGCCCATTTAATTGTGTAGTCTCAACCCCGCTTCGGATGGGCCTTCTCCAATTAAAGTTAAATAATTGTGAACCATTACTTGGATTGCATATCTCACGAATTTTGCACAGTTTGTTTGATTCCAAAGAGAATAATCTAGGAAACAAAGTTTTTAGATTGGATTCTCTAATCCAATGTTATGTCCAAAAGCCAAAACAAGTACCAAATTCCACTCTTTTATTAAAAATTGACATTAGGGGGTGTTTGCATTTAAAAAAGGTTTTTCAAGACCAATAATGTTTTTCCAAGGACTCAAAGGATCTGAGACATGTGTAATTGAGTCGTACCCGCCTAGCGTGCTGATGAGGTGTCATTTTATACACTTTTTCGGGGTCATTTAACCCTCTAAATCATGCAAATATGCCTAGATTATGTGCTTAATCGTTAGTTTTCATGTTTTAGCACTTGGATGACATTTGGAGGAAATACACGTGACGTGGCTCATTTGGAGAAGAAACAGACAAGACTACGACTCTACGCCATTTAATTTGAAGAGTTGTGCATACACAGCGTGGAGATGACGTCGCGATTACTAAGCGACGGCGTCGGGATTTTCAAAGTGATGGCGTCATGGATTTGGCGACGGCGTCAGGACGTAGCTGACTTACAGTGGCTCTATAAGATTCTACATGGCGACGGCGTCATGATTACAACACGACGCCGTCGCGCCACTTTTCTTATATATACAAAACCGATTTTAGGGTTTTGAGTGTGTAACATTTGGGAGACGAACCCTAACTTTTATATTCGAGTTTGACAGCTTTTTAGGCCGTATTTAGGGCCTCAAAACCCTATTGTAATAGTCTTTAATCAATGTTTTAATCAAGTAAAGCTCATTTATCCCTTTAATCTTTCAATATGTCTATGTATTGTTTGATTGATTTGTGTTCTTTACCTTCTTATAACATGCTAGGCTAGATCCTTTAGTATTTACTTATGATTGCATGAAACTTAGATTGTAGATCCTTTTAATGTTGCTTCTTGTGATGGATGTGCGCGTTAGGCTTTAGAAAACTAGCCATAAGATATTAAATTGGCATAGACATCTAGGGAAACGCGAGTGTGTAGAAAGGATACCATAGGTATCAGTCTTCATACTAACTTACCCCTAATATGGTTGATCCATCTTAAGATATTTAAATTGCATGTAATATACTCATAGGGGCCTTGTAATAGTCTTCATACTACCTTACTTGTGCGTTGCCTTAATGGAATATTACGTAGACGGTGGGTTCGTGTAATTCGTTCATGACTTAGGAAATACTTACACAGATCATCACAAGTGTGACAAAGCAACAAGATTAGGAGAAGCAATCTGAGGAGTAGTGCATGATTAAGTAAATACGTTCGTTTATCACATAAGTTATCACCAAAGTAGCTTAGATTTATTTTATTATTATTAGTTTAATTAGATAAAACAAACCAACCTCTCAAACCATGATTTTACATGCTTTCTATAAAATAAAAATACAAAAAGAATCTTCCCTCAACCCCGTAGACCTTTGTTAGATCTTGTTCGAACCTTCCCAACTTATTCTCCTAGAGAACGATAACAACCCCCAAGTCTTGCCTTACTACACTAAAACGGTTAGGTGCTCTGCCTAGGGAGTTATAAAACTTCTTGTTGAAGTCCTACGATGACCGCATCAAGTTTTTGGCGCCGATGCCGGGGAATAGTTAGGTTTCGACCATTGTTTAGCTTAGGTCTACTCGCTTGAATCCTTTCAAGTGAGATTTTATATTAGCATTCTTGTAGTCTATCTTTTCTTTGTTTTATTCGTTTTTTAATCACTCAATGAACCTGATAGAGAATTCCGAAGGCTTAGGAGAGTTGCCTTGGGCCAGCATCAAAATGAATCTCTAGCCACAGCCAAAAGAAACCTCTTCGATGATGAAGTATCCTTTTCCAATGACAATGAAACCAAGCCAATGACCCCTCTAAAAGCCCTACGGGAACATTCTCTCCCCAACTTGGTCGGTTTTCAAAATCCAATCATCCTCCCCGCCGAACAAACAGGAAGAATTGTCAACTCGCGCGACATCTTTCTAATCCAAGGAACATGCACGTTCCAAGGTTTAAAAAGCGAAAACCCTCTCCAGCATATCAAGCACTACTTGAGTATCCTGGATAACATACAAGCTGACGGGGCCTCTAGGGACACGTCTAGGCTACGTTTCTTTCACTTCTCCCTCAAAGGAAAAGCAAAAGAAATGATTGACAGAACACCTCCTTCCCAAATCACAACATAGGATCAACTTGTGACACGGTTCCTTGATTACTTCTTTCCAGTAGGTCGTACCTCATTTCTCTGAGATATGATCCTTCGATTCAAACAAGGGACTAACGAACCCATCAAGAGTGCCTGGATCCGTTTCCAAGACTTGATCAAATATGTCCCTCACCATGGAATACAAAAATGGATTTTAGTATAGATCTTTCACGATAACATATCTCAGGAAGACCGTGGGAAACTAGACCAGTTCGCTCACTTTTGTTTCAGTTCTCTCACTGAAGAAGAAGATTGGAACCGAATAGAAGAATACATCCCGTATCAATACGATCTATGGGACAACCTATCGCTATCTATGAACATTTCTTCAATCACAGGGGTAATACAACCCACATTCGAAGGACGTCTAAAAAGGGCATGTAAACAAACCTCTTACCTAGAAATGCCAACACGCAAAATAGGACTAAAGAACCCTTACCTAATCTGCGATCTCTGTGGGGGAGCCCACGAGGCCAATGAATGCGACCAAAACAACCCAACTGAACAAGTATGCTTATCCGGGGGATACATCTATGACGAACCCTCTCTCCTAAGATTCTATCAAAATGGTGACATCCCGCCATGGAGAAACAAGCAAAAGAAAGGAGAAGGAGAAGGTGGCCCTAAGTGGGGCGTTAGAAGTAAGTTTAAGGACGAGCTTGCCAGTTTCAGGCTCAAAAAGAAATTCCACACAAAAGGCATAGGGGAAATACTTGACCAGCACCATAAGGAAATACACGAACAATTTTCCTAGATCCTCACTATAATCAGGAAAAACAAGACCCTTAAACCGGAAGCGCCAACTTTCGCTATAACAACCAGATCTGGAGCTAACACCCGTGATCCCCCTTTTCCAGATTCATTGCAACCAACAGCCACTGACTACACTGGAGGGACAATCGAAAGAGGAGGATCCGAGAGTAAAGAACCAAACATCTTTCAGAATGAGGAGATCCCCCGATAACCCGCTCTCTACCATCCCTTTAAGTCATCCAATGTGCCCTTCCCCTCCCGATTAAAAAAGCAAAAATAGGATGACGATGAAGAGCGGTTCCTATCTATCTTCAAGCAAATTCATGTTAATCTGCCTTTTTTGGAAGCCATGATCCATATTTCGAAAGGAGCCAAGGTTTTGAAAGACCTTCTTTTACACAAGGAAAAGCTCAAAAAGGCAACCTCTTGGTCAAACTTAGTGAAGAATGTTCAGCCGTTATCCAGAGAAGATTACCTCAAAAAGAAGGAGACCTAAGAAGTTTCACACTACCATGTCTTATCAAATCATTAGCAGTGAAGAATGCTCTTTCCGATTTAGGAGCAAGTATAATCCTTTTTCCATATTCCCTCTTCCAATGATTGGGCATTTCTAAACTAAAAACCGACAAAGATGAGTATTCAACTAGCTAATCGGTCAATTAAATATCCCATCGGGGTCTATGAGAACCTTTTAGTCAAGATAAACAAGTTTATCTTTCCGGTAGATTTTGTAGTCTTGGAAATAGACGAAGACGAATTAGTTCTGATCATCTTGGGACAACCATTCCTCGTCACCGCTCGAGATGTAATCAAAGTTTACAAGGGGAAGCTGAGTTTGAGAATCGGGAATGAAATCGTCACCTTCAACATTGGGAACTATAAGATCCAGGTACTCCCGCGATGACTATCTGCACTGCGCCGATCATACAGTAAAGCTCATCCAAGAACAATGGGTAGACACAATCGACCACGATGGAGAATGGATGGAAGCTGAAGAAGGAAGATATTTGGACGAGGTATGGGCAGTTTCTTTCTACCCTAGGGCGGAACCAGTCGAGCCACTCGAATGGAAAGCCCCAAAAAATCGATTAAAACCCTCAAGCATCGAACCACCCAAACTGGAGCTGAAGGAGCTGTCCGAACACCTCGAATATGCTTTCCTACAAGAGTACAACCAACTCCCAGTAGTTATCTCTTCCGCGCTATTTGCCACCGTAAAGGCCAGCCGTCTCGAGGTTATAAGGAACCACAAAGGAGCCATCGCCTAGAGTATCGCGGACATAAAAGGGATCGACTCTTCATTCTGTACTCACATAATCCTCATGGAAGACGAATTCAAGCCAAGTGTCCAGCCCCAAAGACGAGTGAACCCAAACATTAAGGAGATAATAATAAAGTGCTTTTTAAGAGGCAACCTAATATTTATTTTCCCGCATTTAGGAGTGTCTTGTGTTTTAATTCTTTATCGTTTATTCTTGTATGTTTGAAATGTATTTTGTAATCATGCTTTGTTTTGTCTTTAACTTCGTCTTATTTTCTTCAAAGGTATTTTGCATACAAATACGGTAGGGAAAAAAGTATCGAGGTTTATAAGGAATCAATTCAAACTATAAAAATAAATTGTTTAAAAATTAATTCGCTTCAGTTTCGACGTCATTCATGATTGTTAATGTTTAATTTCCAGGTTTTATGCTAGTATTTTCTAAAGGAATACAACTAAATAAGATTGAGTGTAGAAATTTCCCTGAAATAAATGAATTGAGAAGTTTTCACAGTATATGGAGACGACGTCAGAAAAAATAGCGTGACGCCGTCTGGTTTGTCAAGCGACCACGTCAGGATCTTTCCCTGACGCGTCAAACCCCTAGACTTGTGAAAAATTAAACTTTTTCTATTATTTTCAAAAAATAATTTTGCACAATCTCTAAAATTTGTATTTTTCTTATAAACCTGCAGAAACCTAGAATTATATCATCACTTTCATCCCATCTTTACTGCTTTCATAGAGTCAACCTTAAAAGTTACGTTGTATATATCATATCCCGCCGATTTTACGAAAGGTGTTAAGGGGGTTGAGGGGGGAGGGTGTCTTTGTCTTTGATTTTCAAGTTTATTTGTATGAGAAGAAGCTTGGAAGTTCTTAGAAGTTTCATTTTAGACCATGCTTGGAGGATGTTTTAAAAACAGTTATCGAACGTTTCTTCTCATTATTAAGCAAACCAGCGGGGTACTAGTTTCTTTTAACTGTTTCTTTTCCCTTTTTTGTTTTATGAGGTTATTCTAAAGGAACATTGAGGACAATGTTCAACTTAAGTGTAGGGGAGAAATAAGCCTTAGAAACTATTCCTTTAATTGCCATTTTCTTTGTCTTTAAAATGATGGGTAATATATCAAAACATAGCATAAAAGGTAATTTTAACCAAAATTAAAAAAAATTATGACATATACGGACGAAAACCAAGTATTAATAGCGTCTCATGGATAGGAATTTTATGACTAGCTCAAAAACCTTCAAAATTCCATCCCAAAAATGTGAGGTTCGCCTTTAGATATTTAGGAATTCAGGTATTGGTTCCGCGCAAACTCACCCTTATTTTTATGTATCAATAAGTATATAAATACACAACAAGGATCAGAATCCGCGAGATGAAGAAAACCGGAAGCAGAATAGAGTGTTCCCGGGTCGTTATGTCCCAACGAGGCTGAAATGGAAAATCTCAAGACGATTGATGATTGGTGTTTGAATTGACAGGATAAGATTATGAAGTGCGCACTAACTCTGAATAAGCAAATGACCTCAAATGATAAACAAGGTAATGTGACTAGACAAGAATCAAGTAGAGAAGGCAAAAAACACTTAAAACTTTTTAGACTTAAGGCATAACAAGCTCAAATAAACTTAAAAGAAAATCAAATTAGCTAGCCTAACTCTAAATAAGCAAATTCTAAAAAGCATTAAGCTAATTAAAACAAGATAAACAAACAGTACTACACTACAGTTACTAAAGTTTTATACTACTTGTATACACTTGGAGTTAGTTGCTGGATAAAGTAGTACTGTTAGCTTTATGTAGTATGCTAAGCCTACAAGATCAAAGACTTAATAAATAAGCAAAACAAGCTAAAATTGAAGTTCCCCTATACCTTAATATGAGCACTAAAATAAACTTAATGACAAATAAGCTCAAAAAGATACAATCTGATTCATTAATGAAAATTACTTTATATGGGGAAATAAAAATAGCAAACAGGTAAAGGACAATGGTTTAAATCTCCTCTATAAAGGCTAAGGAAAATCTTAAACAAGTGAAAAATAAGAGATGATTAAGCTAAAATGGGACTACAGTACTACAGTTTTAACTGACAGTACTAACTTGGAGGAGTTAGGTAATGGCTAGTGTTAGTTATTGTATGTCTACCTTTGAATTCAGGAAATGAACTAGCAGTATACTTGGTGTTAGGAATGGTAGCTATTAAAGTTAGAGCTGGTTCCAAAAGGTCGAAATAGCTTAGTACTTACTTAAGGTTAGTACTGCTGTTGGAAAAATACCCTTAAAAATCATTTTTTTTTTCTTTTTTCAAATTAATTAAAAACAGATTTTCTATCTAACAAATAAGGACACTTATAAGTAATTTTAATTAAGAATAGCAACTTAAATAGGCTGATTTGGTCATAGACGCAGTGTTAACTTTATAACAAGCAGTTTTGCTCGATGTGAATGAAGTAAGAATAATAGAAAAAGAGAGACAGACTTACAAACCTTGCTCTAACAGGGTCAAACAATGGAATATACAAGTCTATCTTCATAAAACAAGCTAGTGAGAGTCTAGCCCATCAGTTCTGGCCTTATCATCCAATAATTATGGTGCTGTGGTGTACTTTGTGAGTGATTTTTTGCCAAATTTTCTCTTAACTATTAAAACTTTTTATCTTTACTTAATGAAAACAGCTTATAAGTAAGCTGTGGTGAGAGCTTTTTGAACACAAAACAATATAATTAAGAAACTTAACACTTGGAATTGTAAATTGGCTTAAAAACTTCAAACTTGCATTAATCTTGAAAGTGTTACAAAGCTGAAAGTACAAAGCTGTAAAAGACTTTGAAATGTAAACTAAGATTAAAAACTAATTAGTTACTAAAAATTAAAAACTAGATGCCTCCAAGGCTTACAAAAAACTCTATTTATAGCCGAAGTCTTGGACTTGCGGCTTGTGCTTCTTTGGAGAGATAAAACCAAGTGTGCTTGTTTTGTGAGGAGAGTCTAAAGCAAATCCCAGCCTTTGATTTCTTTTGAGCTTCTTTGGAGACAATCTCAGCCATCGAAATGCTTTTGGGAATGGAGAGGGATTGCTAACATGGCATTTATACAACTGGGGTGGGGGGGTTAGTAGGGTGGATGAAATGATTTTGGCTAGGAAGAGAAGCGGTTTTTGCAGGGAAGAAGTATGGGGCGACATATAAGTTGCAACTGGGTTTTAGGGCGGGAAAGAAGGCTTTTTTGGGAAGTAGGTAGCTTTGGTCCCCTTAAGTTATATAACTTAAATGCAATCTCTACTCAATGTGCACTTTTAACCCTTGTCTTTTAATCTTTTGTAATACAACTTTGAGGTTTGGCAGTTTTAGCCCCTCAAGTTGTATTTTCTTGCTTTGTCTGACTTTTGACTTTGCCCTTTCCACTCCGTGCTTGGAATTGCTTGATTTTGGCTTTCTTTTTGTTCTTTTTCTTGAATATCCGTATCCTGCACAATACAAAAGCAAACATACAAATACAATGTATTTTTGGTATGTTTTTATTCTTTTAAGTTCGCTTAATATGGAAAATGGTATGTGTAATTAAACACATATCAAAATCCCCCAAACTAAGATGTTGCGAGTCCCACGCAATGCTATGAAGTAAGCACTCAAAAATCTCAAATCCCCTCGACTAATAATCTTAGAAAAGTAGCCAAGCGTTTATCAAAGGGAATAAAAGAATCAATAGCCTTGACAAGTCCCGGTTCTCACCAATTTTTATATTTACACAACTACTCTAAATTTTTTTATTATTTTTTTATTTTTATTTTTTATACATGTCTGACTTCCTTTATTTATCAACAATGGGATCATAGAATGAGAAACGTTCGTAGAATAATCCACGGACGTCCTGACGGATAATTTCATCGTCCCCGATTTTTTCACAAGCTCCAAGCTAAGCAATTAAACAAGATCATTGTCGATATAAGTTTAGATGTTAAGCCCTCATACTTATGACTTGCGAACTTTTTACTCCCAACATGGATATATGATTTGAAGTGTGTGCTAGTTTCAAACATTAGATCAACTTATTTTCATAGTCATAATTAAGATGAATCACGACTCAAAAGCATACAAATTATTAGGTACTTGTAACTTGTTTTCAACATATAACTTTTTGAAAACATATTTATCTTTTTCATAATAGTTCTATAAAGCTGGATGTGTTACTTAGTTGAAACCTACCTAGGCCTGTCCTAGTAGGATCTCACAACCAATGAACCGGTGTTCTTGGTTGAAACCACCCCGTGCTAGCGTAGTGGGAAATCACATCAACACCTTCTTCCTAATATGGCTAAGATCGTGTCTTAGTTTGAACCCTCACCTAGACCTTTCTTCCAAGTGAGATATCACAACACACCAAATCCTAGAGTAAAGAGTCTTAGTTTGATACCCCCACCTGTGGTTAGCGGTTAAGTGGAGATCACTACACATCTTTTCTAGCTCCATATGATCAATGTATGCTTCATTGGCATTATTTACAATATTCATGCATTTTTGCAATCATACAATCATTCAGCTTCTTTGGCATTTTATCTTTCAAAGACCTTGCTTTTAAAGAATCAAAAGTTACAAATTGAGCTTTTTCTGAAAAAACATCGATTGACTTTGCTGAACAAGCACGTGATGATTAGGTCGGGAATAGAAGTTCTATGGGAGAAAAATGAACACAAGTTATTAATATAAGTTTTGTGGACGAATCTTGCTGATCACATAAACTTTATATTTAACTCTATCATTTCTTGTTCTTAACCTTTTTAAAATTTAAAAGCAATAGAATTCAGGGAAAGCTACCGGCCTGAAAGGAACTTGCCTAGGGCTCAATACGGCTTACGATCGAGTCAAAAAATGATTCTCATCTATCCCAAAGAAAAGTCAAAACTGTGACAAAACCACTTATTTTATTTTAATTTTTTTTTTTTTTGGTATATTATTTTGCAAAAATTTTTGGGAGAAAAATACGGGATTACGTGGTAACAATGCAGCAGGCAACAATCAAATCGAAGATACCCCCCCCCCCCAAACGAGTACTAAACATCGTCCTCGATGTTTTGAAGGGTACATCGTCTATCCTAAGGCCATTCCGTTATGAAGGTATGACAAATGATAAAACGTTAGTCGATTTGATTGGGATATCGGTGATTCCCAAAATGAAGTTGAGGGATTTGAGCTCGGAGTGATCGAATAACCGAGATAGAAATTCGAGAGCTTTCACAATCCGGGTAATCCTGGATAATAATAACACGAAAACACGGGTGATAGAAAAGACAAGCTATCTCACACAACAAACAACACTTATTCCTACAATTACAACTACGGATAAGCATGGGTTGCCTCCCCGAAGGCTTGTTTAATGGTCCCGACGCTTGACCCCATCACTTGAACTTTATTGGGACATTAGGGAATGTTTTGGAGATCCGGGACTACCATATTGTGGTACGTCCCTCAAAGTAGTGCCTTATACGATGCCATTCACTTGGAAATTCGGGCCCGTTGGTTTGATGATAGCTCAACTGTGCCGTAAGGAAAGACTTGAGTGATGGTGAATGGTCCACTCCAACGGATTTTTTGTTTGCCGTGAGAAAATCTTCAATCTTGAATCTAAAAGAGGAGGGGATCGATCACCGAGTTGCTGAAAACGCGGTTTTTTGATCTTGAAGTCATGGATTCTCTTTGTTTTTTCCTTATAGATCAATGGTTCTCATAGGCTGATCACGCAGTTCGTTTTAAGTCTTTTGAAGTTGAATTTCGGTGATCACCGCCAGTTGACAAGATCAAAGTTTGATTGTTTCAAGGCCCAATTAGGCTTGTGCTCAGCAGCTCTCGATCGGAGATGGCATGCCTTTTCATACACAAGCTTTTAGGAGTACACCCCCGTATGGGCGTTTTGTAAGCTGTGCTGAATGCCCATAGTGCATCTATAGTTTGTCCCGACCAGGAAGCCGGGTTTTCACTATGATCTTTCAAGGATACGGTTCAAACCACGATTTGACACCTCGACTTGCCACAAGTGTTTGTGGATGTTATCGGGTGGAGAGTCGTGTGCTTCTCGTTTTCTTATTTTTACCCAGTTTTTTTTGGTGACCCAATATTTCTGATGACCTTTGCAAATTGGTCATTGCAGAAAATGAGTTCCGCGATCACTTATGATAGCTCGAGGGGCACCAAATCGAGAAAAGAGAGATTTTAGGAATTTGCAAACGACTCTGGCATCTTTTGGTGGGGAGACGCTTTGCTTCAACCCATTTTGACAACTGTAGTCAACTGGCCACGGTGAATCATATTTGTTCCCTCGTGAAGCACGGGAACGGGCCCATAAAGTCAATGCCCCAACGTTCAAAGATTTCACCAAACTTGGATGGAGTTTTGGGCAATCTCATTCCCGTTGCGAAGTTTTTCCTGTCGTTGGCACGAGTTTAGTACACAGTTTTTGACAAAACTCGTGGGCATCCTTGTAAATGGTGGGCAAAAAGAAGCCGGAATACAAGGATCTTTTTGGCGGTTAGGTTTGCACCATGATGTCCCCCGGTGGGTCCATTGTGGCAAGCTCGAGAATGTCGAGAGCTTCCTTGCCGTTGACAACTTCACTGATCACTTGATCCGCACAAATTTTAAACAAGAAGGGGTCATCCCAAAAATAATGTTTCACGTCCTTGAAGAACTTATTCTTCTGTTGGGTTGACATGCCCTTCACAACGAAGTTACCCGCGTGATAATTTGCAAAGTCGGCAAACCACGGGGTTCTAGAATCTCCACGAAAGGTCACCATACTGTAACGTTCAGACGAGAGGAAATGTTTCATTAATTTCTTTAGGGTCGAGAATGTTTTCATACGGGTTTTCTAATCGGGACAGATGATCAGCTGCGAGGTTCTCGGCTCTTTTGTTGTCAAGAACTTTTAAAGTCAAATTCTGGAGGAGGAGCGAACCCTTCAGAGCAATCTCGCTTTAGCATATTTTTGGCCAAGAGATACTTGAGAGCGGATATGGTCTGTTATGCACTATGCTTTTGTTCTATGACTAAGATTAAGACCAGTATTTTTCGAATGCATACACACGGCTAACATTTCCTTTTCCGTTCGTGGTGTAATTAGATTTCAGTTCAGCCTCGTAATTGTCTTGCTAGATATGACTAGACCAAAAGTGTTTTTCATGACGTTGCCCCAAAAACTGCCCCCTATGGCGTAATCACTTGCATCTCTGCACATAAGTTCGAATGGTAGATCCCTGTTTGGGGCAATCAAGTCAGAGCTTCCGTAAAGTATATTCTTTAACTTTTGGAAAGCTTGGATGCATTCATTAGAGAGATGAATGGAGTATTCTTCTTCGAGACGATGAGTCATGGTCGGGATATTTTGAGAAAAATCCTTTATGGAATCTCGGTAATACCGGCATTGGACCAATAAAACTCCTAACTCTTTGCATGGTGGATGAGGTAATTGGCAATGCATTATTTTGGCTTTGACAACTCAATCCCATTTTTAGAATTTTTATGGTCGAGGACAATGCCCTCTTTGGACCATAAAATGGCTCTTTTCCAGTTAGACACAAATTGGTGTCTTCACATCTTTGAAACATTTTCTCAAGACGGGATGAGAGGCAATTTTCAAAGGAATTCCCAAAGACCGAGAGTATCTGAGACTTCCATTGTCTTTTCAACCATGTCGTGAAAGATAGCCAACATACACCTTTGGAACGTGCCCGGTGCATTGCATAAGCCGAAAGGCATACGACGGTAGGCAAACGTTCCATAGGGACAAGTAAATGTGGTCTTTTCTTGATCACGAGGGTCAATGGAATTTGGACAAATACCCAGGAAATCCATCAGGAAAACAATAGTACTCGTTTCCTGCTAAATCTCTCGAGCATTTGACCATATAACGGGTAGGGAAGTGGTCTTTTACGGGTGGCTCATATAACTTTGCGGGGGTATAGACAATGCATACCCTGCCCCCAGGTAACCAATCGAGTTCGGGATCAACTCATTATCTTTCAATTTTGAACAACGGTAAATCACCCTTTTTGGGCACACAATGTATCGGGCATGACCAATTGGACTATCGGAGATTGGGTAAATCAAATCCTGAGTCAAGAAGTTTTTCAACTTCATTTTGATGACTTCTTGGTAATTTTTGGATTAACACCTTCTCTGATGTGAACTGAGTTTATAGTCATTTCAATTTAGAATTTTGTGGGTACAAAAATTCCGGTTTAATACCCTGAATGGTCGGATATTTCCCATTAGCATGGCTCGCTTGTGAAGACTTAAAAAACCTTGCATCAGATTCGGCTTTCTCCCCCAAACTTAATTCTTTAGCAGATGACTGGTTACTTTTGTTGTCATCTTCCAAGATTGCGTATTCAGATAGGGAGGTAAGTACTTTGGAGTGAGGTTCAACCTATGGCGGTTCCTCACAATCGATGTTTTAACAGTTTTGGCTTCACAAAGTTTGATTTCTTCTTGGGTTTATGCCATGTGAACAATCTCCTGATTTGGAATAGGATTCTGTGGTTCATTGTTCAAGAATGCTTCTAGGATGAAATGTCCCCGTAGGGACCATAATAAGTCAGGATTCAACTTACGGTGAAGTTGTTTTCATCATCTAGAGCAAGAAAAGCATTTGCTTGCCTCGACAGTAGAAAGTCACTTTCTCAAATGGAGTTCAAGGTCGGACGATGAATTAGCACAAATAGGATCAAAGCTCGAAGAAGGAATTTCGTTATGCTACGAATCAGAAAAACCTTAAGACCTCTTGTGTGTTATTCTTCACTAGCCTATCAATGACGTCAATCGGTTTGCCGTCATTATGATTGAAATTGGCCGGTGTACTCGAAGTTTGATCTAGGTTGAAGTTTTATGGCCTCTTTGCCAACACGAAGGGTAATTTCACCTAGTACACATCGATTAATGTTACGACCTAGTTTTCAGAAAACAACTCCGAGAATTAGAGGTACTCGGTGGGTCGTTCTGGCTCAAATTCAACAAACCACAAAATCGGCTGGGAAATTGGAACATTTCCCCTCCAACACACGGACGTCTTTGTGCGATTACGTATTGGTTGGTATGTGATTGAACGGTCCGCTAGCATTCTAGCGTTCTGCATGTTGGGGGTAAGCTCGGAAAGAGAGAGATCCTTCCAACGGAACTACGGTAAGATTTGTGCTTGCACCGGAGATCTGGCCAAAGGAGTTGCATGTGTTAATGCCAGTAAATTCACATGGGATAAGGAATCTGCCAGGGTCTCAAGTTTTCTAGGAACTTGTTAAGGATGACGCGAGCAAGTTTCGTTCAATTTTGCCATTTCATCACCTTTACTCTACTAGTTTAATGTTCTTTGTTAGTGGACCAGAAACGTAATTGTGTTTAATTGGTACTTTTTTGTTAGAGTTCGAGGGCTCCTTGGATATTGGTGGTAGAATTAGAGTCAAAGCATGACCAAAAGCTAAAATTGTGTGATTTCAATATCTTTGAGTGAAGAGATTTCATTAGTATTTCTCACTTGTTGTTCGTTAGCTTTTTCCTTGCGCCTTTCATCATTTCTTCTTGATGGAAATGGAATTGATTGCTTTAGGAATGGAGTAAGTAAGGAGTAGTAGTAACAACAGGCTCAGGATTTGGATTAGCGAGATGAATTTGAACAACAGGAGGTTGGCGTTTCGGGTGCGTTGTCTCTGTTATTAGCAGGAGGCATCGGTGTTCCTTTGTCCTTAGTAGTGATAGTGTAAGGATTGTGAATGCTGTTTTGGTTATACTTATAGATGGTATACACTACACTCTTTCGTCGGCGTAGGTGTTCCTTTTAGAGTAGTGCAGTGTGTGTTGTCGGTGTTGTTTGGTGTAAACAGATGTTTACCATGGAAGATGTGTTCTAGAAGATGATGGTGTGTGTGTTGTGAGGTGGATAAAGTCTTGGTAATATTGAAGACTTTTACCATAACAGTCCGATGTAGTAGATCTGCCATAATTTTGAAAGCGTGGTGTCGCTCAGTCTGATTTTGCCTATATCTTATGAGGAGATTGAGACAGGTGTCATATTCCGACACTGTGTGGAGAGATATGCATGGTTTCATTCATGCGACATGAGAGTAGATATAGTTGGTCATCCGGACTCTCTTCAATAAACCAAGTTATAATTTTTTTCGAAGAATTGTGCGCTACTAATCTTCTAATGTAATTTGTGTTTTGTTTTTGAGACATGTCATGCGGTGTGTTTGTGTGTAGATCATTGTCCGCTCTGATGAGCTCTATTACGTGTATTTTCGTTCCTCGCAAGCCGCATAGGAGTGAGGTGAGAGGTTGTCGAGCTCTCTGATGGTGTTGTGATCATTGCCCTCACGCTCTGTGGTGTTTCCGTGCTCTTGCCCAAATCAAAAATCACCCCCCCACTTCATCATCAAAATCCCCTATATTCCTCCGCGCTGAGACCGTCTCTCTATCTCGCACGATAGTTGTTAAAACCCTGACCGAGGAAAGAGAGAGATATCACACTCATCTTTCGCGACACTAGAGGCAGAGCTGGTGTATCTGCGGCGCAGCTTGAGTGTACCCTCTAGCGCACCACCCCACCCCCTCCCGGCCAACATCAGTAATGAGATTGAAGTAGCTGAGCACACTCGTCCAGCCCGCCGAAACACCCGCGCCGTCCGCCATTGTCTACCACACAAAATGCGTGCTTGTATGGCAAACTTGCCACCACCGCAGCCGCGCCTGGGACACATACTCTTGGATATTGTCATGTAATGTTGACTTTTAGTGGCAGCGACAGTTTTGATAAAATGAGCACCTCCGCAAGTTTACACACTTGGCGTCGATTGCTTTAAGGGAGCAACAGGGAGTCTCAGTGGCAAGGAGCGGGAGCTTGAGGGGATATTTTTCTTGTCTAGGAGCAATGCCCTAACCAAAATCTTTTAATTCTTGCAACATCGGATGAAACTGTGGGTGGAAAGAGATCGTAATACTTTGGCAAAAGACTGCCTTGCTTCGTGTTTGACGAACATTGGATTTGCTTTCGATAACTTTTAAGGCATTCTCCTTGATAGTCCTTGGGTTAGTCCTGTTCAGGTCATCCTAAAGAAAGGAGGGATGACCGTAGTCAAGAATGAGAAAATGAGCTAAATCCTTAAAGAACGATCACAGGGTGGCGTGTTTGCATCGACTACCATAAACTAAACAACGCAACCTGGAAAGATCACTTTCCCCTTCTATTCATCGACCAGATACTTGAACGGTTAGCTGGGCATGAGTACTATTGTTTTCTGGATGGATTCTCAAGGTATTTCCAGATCCTCATCGCCCTAGAAGACCAAGAAAAGACTACGTTCACTTGCCCATATGGCACCTTCGCATATAAACGAATGCCATTTGGACTGTGCAATGCTCCGGCAACCTTTCAACGCTGCATGATGGCCATATTCCATGATATTTGAGGATAGCATGGAAGTATTTATGGATGATTTCTCCATCTTTAGTAGTTCCTTCGACCATTGCCTCCAAAACCTAGAGAAAATGCTGAAGATGTGTGAGGAGACCAACCTTGTATTGAACTAAGAAAATTGTCACTTCATGGTAAAGGTAGGAATAGTCCTTGGTCATAAAGTTTCTGGATCAGGAATCGAAGTAGACAAAGCAAAAATCGAATCAATCTCCAAACTACCATATCCCACAAACATAAAAGCCATCCGGAGCTTTTTAGGACACACATGATTCTACAGAAGGTTCATAAAAAAATTCACAAGTCGCGCGGCCAATGACCTAACTCCTCATAAAAGATGCATCCTTCAATTTCTCCGAAGAATGCATCCAAGCCTTCGATAAGTTAAAACATGAACTAACACGAGCCCCCATCATGGTAAAACCAGATTGGTCATTGTCGTTTGAGATCATGTGCGACATAAGTGACTACGCTATTGGAGCAGTACTCGGGCAAAGGAAAGACAAACACTTTCAGCCCATATACTACGCCAACAAGAAGATAAACGAAGCATAAGAAAACTACACAGCAACCAAAAAGGAGCTTTTGGCTGTTGTTTTCGCATTCAACAAGTTTCATCAATATTTGGTCCTATCCAAAACCATCATCTTCACAGATCACTCTGCCTTATGGTACATCTTCACAAAGCAAGATGCAAAGCCTCGACTGATAAGATGGATCTTACTGCTTTAAGAATTTGATATCGAGATTTGTGATAAAAAAAGGCGCCAAAAACCTTGTAGTCGATCACCTCTCCTGGCCTGGAGAACCCTGACCTAGGGAAGCTGACCAAAGCAGAGAGTAGAGACTTATTCCCTGAAGAACAACTAATGACTATCTCGGACAAGAATAATGAACCTTGGTATGCCGACTACACCAATTACCTGTCCAGTCGTATACTACCTTTCCGTTCTACCCGCCAAAAGAATCAAAAGTTCTTCAACGATCTAAGGCATTATTTCTGGGATGAGCCATTTTTATTCAAGCAATGCGCGGACCAAATCATATGAAGGTGTGTCGCTGAAAATGAGGCAGCCTAAATCCTTCAGCAATGCCATAGCGGCCGTCAGGAGGACATCATGGCATTGCCACAACTGCTAGAAAAGTCTTCAAAGCTGGATTCTACTGGCCTAACATCTTTTATGATGCGTGAAAATTAGTCCGAGCTTACGACGTATGTCAACGAGCAGAAAACATTTCTTCAAGGGATGAGACACTACAAAAATACATCCAAGTCTGTGAGATATTCGACATTTAGGGAATAGACTTCATGGGGCCATTTCCATCATCAAACGGGAGCAAATATATCCTTGTAGCTATTGACTATGTGTCCAAATGGGTGGAGGCTCAAGCCTTTCCTGCTAGCGATGCTCGAAACGTAGTAAACTTCCTCAAAAAATTGTTCACGAGATTTGGGATACTGAAGGCCTTGATAAGTGACAGGGGTACCCACTTTTGCAATTACCAGATGGAATGAGCAATGAAAATATATGGAGTAATCCATCAATTATCCACCGCATATCACCCACAAACTAACATGCAGGTCGAAAACACGAATAGAGCAATCAAATGAATTCTCAAAAAGACCATTGGAAACAACAGGAAAGAATGGTCTCACAAGTTGGATGACGCATTATGGGCATTCCGAATAGCATTTAAAACACATTTAGGAACAACCCCATTTAGGATAATCTATGGCAAAGCATGTCATCTTCTTGTTGAACTTGAACACAAAGCCTACTAGGCCATTAAAACATGTAACATGGACTTAACCAAAGCTGGAGCAAACAGGTTTCTACAGATTAATGAGCTGGACGAATTAAGGCTCGATGCCTATGAGTCCTCCATCTCTTATAAGGAGAGGACAAAGAGGTGGCACGATAAACGAATAAAAGCGCTAACCAAATATGAAAAGGGCGATAAGGTGCTTCTGTTTAATTCATACCTAAGGCTATTCCCAAGAAAGATGAAGTTGTGATGGTATGGACCATTTACAGTAAGTAAGGACATGAAAAATGAGATGATCGAACTTTACGACAAGGATGGGAATGAATTTATCGTAAATAAGCAACGTGTGAAACCATATCAAAAAGATGCATCCAATGTCGATAAGGACGACGATATCACACTCGAGGATGAAGGAGAAGTCACGTAAAGACGTGTAACTTCGAGTCTAGCTACAAGACTCATAAATAAAGAAAAGCGCTTTTTGGGAGACAACCCAATATTTATTTTCCCGCATTTAGGAGTGTCTTGTGTTTGAATTCTTTATCGTTTATTCTTTTATGTTTGAATTATTTTGTCATCATGCTTTGTTATGTTTTTAACTTCGTCTTATTGAAAATCAAAGGTATTTTGCATAAGATAAGTGTAAGGAAAAATATCCGGTTTATAAGAACCAATTCAAACATTTAAAATAAATTGTTTAGATTAATTCGCATCAATTTCGAGTCATATGATTGTAATGGTTAATCTCGGGTTTTATGCAGTATTTTATGCAGGAAATAATTAATAAAATTGCACGTAGAAATTTTTTCAAGAAAAACAAAGAAGAAATATTCACAGTGGCTGGAGACGGTGCCAGGATTTATCCTGACGGCATCACGCCCCCAGCCACATGAAAATTTGACATTTTTCTATTATTTTTGAAAAATAAATTGTGCAATATCTAAAATTTGTAATTTTCTTGTAAACCTGCAGAAACCTATGATTACATCATCACTTTCATCCTATCTTTACTGCTTTCATAGAGTCAACCCTAAAAGTTTCGTTGTATATATCATTATCCCGTCGATTTTACGCTTGGTGTAGTTGTCTTTGTCTTTGATTTACAGGTTATATTTGATGAGAAGAAGCTTGGAAATTCTTAGGAAGTTTCAAAGGACGATTCTTGGAGGACGATTTAACTAGTTATCGCATGTTTCTTCTCCATTATTGAGCAACCTAGGGGAGTACTAGTTTCTTTTAACTTGTTTTCTTATCCCTTTATTCGTTTATACGGGTACTTTTAAAGAATATTGAGGACAATGTTCAAAATAATTGTAGGGGAAAATAAGCCTTAGAAACTATTCCTTAAATTGCCATTTGCTTTGTCCTTAAAAGGATGGGTAATTTATCAAAACATAGTGTAAAAGGTAATTTTGACCCAAAATTTTTTTATGACACATACCGACAAAAACAGAGTGTTATTAGCGTCTCATAGATAGGAACTTATATGACTAGCATGAAAACCCTCAGAATTCCACCCCAAAAATGTGAGGTTCGCCTTTAGATCAATAGGAATTCGGGTATCTATTTTTGATACCCAAGATAGTTTATACCTTTAGCTCGTTCGAGTTAAGGTTCGAATGCGGTCATATGTGTCTATTCCATCGTTATGGATGTGCACGTATGGTCTTTGTCGCATTTTCTGGAACATTGGTATCAATGATAAATTATATGAGTGTACCGGTAGTGTATTAAATTCTAGAACTTGTTTTTGTGATGCATCCCGAGACCGCATAGTGAGTATTAGGATTTGCTAAATAAGAGGCACTAGGATTAACCCATGTTTTAAACCTGTATTTGTTATGATGGTCACATCGATCATATAATTATCCCACACCAGTGCTTCGCACTCATTTTTAGTGCAAGACTCCCCTAGTACACCCCTCCAAGCCTATCCTTTTCATGGTTCTTGTAGTTTTCTGGTTAAGCCGAACTATTAATGAAGAGCATTGTTAAACCTTGAACCAATTGTTACACCCAAATCGCCTTAGCCTACCTTGTATGTACTTGCTTTTAGTACATTATTGTTTTAACCCAAGTTAATTATTTGAGTACATGGTTGCTAAGTCCTTATCCTTGTAAATATAGTTTTGGGACGATTGGGATTCATGGTAGTATTTATTTTGCGGAAGAATGGGGAAGAAAAGTTAAGTCAATACCCCCATATATTTGTCAAATGATCTATATGTTATGTTGATCCACCTCAATTCGGGTCATTAGCTAAATTGTAATTATGAGTTCTATAACTCGAGTGTAGGGGTGCATCTATAAGCCCCAAGTGATATATTATGTTCAAAAAAAAGAAAAAAAGAAAAGAGATTGATGTAGAGTTGTGTAGAGTTTGTATATCTTTGTCCGAGTCTTTGGCTTAGCAACCCAATCAGCGTGTATTCGTATAAATAATTATCTAACCCTTTCACCACAAATTCACCCAAAAAGTCACTCCCCAAATGTATCCTATCCGTTTCCATTTTGTAGGATATTGGAAATCATAACACAATGGAAGATAGATGGGTTAGCCGAATTTAGAAAGAGAAATTGAGAGAGAAAACTTTCTAGTGAGAGAAAATGTAACTTGTATAATGAAATGACTAACCACCTCTTCCATGGCATAAAAGAGGCTTAAATAGTGTCTTACAATCCGACCCATAGGCCTTGGCATGGGCTTACACGTTGGGTTTATTTACCCGGCCCAATATCGAATGTCATACGATTAACTATTGACTATGAGCTATAATATATGGTAACATACATGGGGTGATCGAGTCTTTTACTAATATCTAACAATCTCCCCCTAAGGGAGGTCACCCCAGAAAATACTAATCTTAAGCTCAACAATCTTCTGATTGATCTTGTGTTTAGCTCGTAGTCTTTGATTCTTTATGTAATATCTTATACTTTGATGTAGTGGTCTTTGTCTTGTGACTTGTTTTTGTACTTGATATGTGATCTTGAGCTTTCTTGAGATCATCAGCCAAATCTAATCTTTGCTCATCATCTTATGATCTTTCGTCGTCTTGTGGTCTTGTGTCTTGCGTACTGACATGCTCATACCTTTCTTGATCTTGAAAACTTGAATAATTTGTTCTTGAAGTTCCTTAACTTTAATACTTGGCCACTTCAAGAGGGACGTACAATATCAGAGTTGCAGAAGCTTAGAAACATATGCTTAAGCTTTCATGATTTCTTTGAATGTGTTGGTCAAGTATGAGCATGTGGTAATGAACTTGTTGTTGATAGAAATAATGCCTAAAAACATTATTAATATTTTTCACATCCTTACATTTTGATAATCACAAAATATAAAAACATTCAATAAAAAATTAAAACATAAACAAGTAATTAGTGGTTAATATTCATTTCAAACTTATATCACTCCAAGGTATGAATAAACAAATGCTTAATGCATTTTATGATCAAAGGAAACTTTTATAAAATGTTGTAAACTTTTTATAAACATCACAAAACATTTTTTACATTTAAAAGAAATGTTTTATTCAAAATAAACATTTTGAATTTCAAATTTTCAGACCTAAAATGGCTAGAAATGGTTCAGTAAACACCTCCCCTGAATAAGAAAAAAAAGGACCGTCTGAATAAGGGGCGGCCCCCTTAATTACATGGGCGTCCCCCTTAATTTTAAGGGGACCGACACCCTATTTAAGGGGGTCGGCCATAGACCCCGCTCCTCTATTCTATCCTATAAATACTGGACTATTCCCCAACGTTTTTATCACCTTTTGCACTCATTCTTTCTGCTTAAAAACAGCCCATATATCCTCTCTAAAATCTTTGATCATTTAATCATTTAGCTTTGTTTCCAAGTGATCCAAGCTCAATTCCAAGTTGCCAAATAAGAATACTTCATATCTAGTAAAGAAGTATTAACACCCCAAAATCCATATTGCAATCTTGTTGCTCCCTACATACTTGTAAATCTTTTGTAAATCTTGTAAAGTAGTGTAGTCGTTAGGATTTGTGATTGTTGTAAGTTTAGTTGGATATTGGTGATCCTTTCTAGTAGTGTTAGTTAGGTGTGATATAAGTAGTGTTGTGAGAAGAAGTTGTGAAGGTGTGAAGTTGTGAAGTTGAATGAATTTGTGTAGTGTGAGCAAGGTCTGAGAGAAGTTGTGTAGTAAAGTTGTGAAGTAGTTGTGAAGTTGTGAAGTCATGAACTAGTCGTGAAGTTGTGTTGTGATAGATTAGTTCTAGCTAAGATTAGAACTCGACATCTAGCTTAGTGTCAAAAATTGATATAAGATCACCCCCCCCCCCCCCCCCCCAAAAAAAAAACACTTTGTGTCGGTTTTCTCCGCCAATAAGAGAGCTTGTTGGACATAGTGATGAAAACTCTCGAGTTTGGTGTCGGGGAGTGGAGTAGGCTGAAGAAGTAGCTTCGTAAAACCGAACACTATAAAATCCTTGTGTTGCGGTTTGTATCTTTCAAAATCTTATCTTTTATTTACTTCTACATCACTTACATTGTTTATATTGTGCAAGTATTGAATTCATAAAAAGTCGAATCTAAGTTTTTATAAACAAATTTTAAATATTAAATTAAAAATCAGTAAACTATTCAACCCCCCATTCTAGTTTTCCACAATTGGTATCAGAGCCACGTTAAACAAGATTTTTAAAATAAATTGTATTTTAAAACTTGAATCGATCTATGGAATCGGAAAAATATTTAGAAGGGCAATCTATGCAAAGACCACCACTTTTTGAAAGTGATGGATTTATTTATTGGAAAAATAGATTCGAAACTTATGTGAAGTCAAAAGATCTAGATCTTTGGCATGTTATTACCGATGGTGATTTTCCTCCTATTCAATTTAATCCCGAAACTAAAAAGGATGAAATTGTATCTTTTCATAAACAAGATGATGATCTTAAAAAGAAACTTGCAAAAAATAATGAAGCTAAAATGGTAATTTATAATGCTTTGCCACGTAAAGAATACGAAAGAATTTTTATGTGTCAAACCGCAAAAGAAATTTGGGATACTTTACTAATCACTCATCAAGGTAATAATCAAGTCAAAGCTAACAAAATAGATCTCCTTGTTCAACAATATGAACAATTTATGATTCCGGAAGAGGAATCAATAGATAATGCCTTTGCTAAATTTAACACTATTATTACTAGTCTAAAAGCACTTGATGAAAGTTTTTCTAGCAAGAATTGTGTTAGGAAATTTCTTAGGGCACTACATCCAAAATGGCGCGCGAAAGTCACGGCGATTGAAGAATCAAAGAATCTAACAACCTTATCTCTTGACGAACTAATTGGAAACTTGAAAGTTTATGAAGAAGTAATTAAGAAAGATGTAGAAACGGTTAAAGGCAAGAAAGAACAAAGTAGATCACTTGCATTAAAAGTGAAAAAGGAAGTAAGTGATGAAGATAGCTCAAGTTCCGATAGTGAAGACGAAGAGTATGCTATGGCCGTAAAGGAATTCAAGAAATTCTTCAAGAGACGAGGAAGATTTGCAAGACAACCACGAGGCGATAGAAAAACATTCCAAAGAAGTAGAAATGATGGTTATGATAAAAGTGAAAGAAAATGTTTTAGATGTGGTGACCCAAATCATTTCATTGGAGAATGTTCAAAGCCGCCAAAGAACACCGATCAAAGAGCATTCATTGGAGGAGTATGGAGCGACAATGGAGAAGATGAGGTGGAAAAGACTAAAGATGAAGCTTGCCTTGTAGCTCAAGCGCCCGATGAAATATGCTTAGGAGTAAACTTGGAACCCGATGAATGGATTAAAGATAGTGGATGTTCAAAACACATGACCGGTAATCGAAAGTTGTTTTCTTCATACAAAGCATACAACGGAGGTAACGTAATTTTCGGAAGCAACTTACGCGGTAAAATCATAGGCAAAGGTACGATTTCTCAAGACTCCTTAATAATTGAAAATGTTGAGCACGTAGATAACTTAACTTATAACTTGCTTAGTATAGGTCAAATATGTGATAATAAGTGCAAAGTAATATTTACCGAACACGATAGCGAAATAATCAAAAACGAAAAAGTTATAGGTAAAGGAATTAGGAAAGGAGGATTATATGTAATGAAACTAGGAAATAAACCGGAAGACAAAATATGCCTTGCAACATTAGACGAAAATTCCACACTATGGCATAGAAGATTAGGTCATGCTAATATGCAACTAATTCAATCATTAGCGTCTAAAGAATTAGTTAGAAATCTACCTAAACTTAAATACGACCAACATTTTTGTGATGCTTGCAAAGTTGGAAAGCAAGCTCACGTAAGTCACAAGGCCAAAAATATAGTCTCAACAACTAGATGCTTAGAACTACTTCACATGGATTTGTTTGGCCCCTCCGCCATACGAAGCTATGGAGGAAATCGTTATACCTTAGTAATTGTAGATGACTATTCTCGATACACTTGGACTAGATTTTTAGCAAATAAAACCGAAGCCTTCGAAGAATTTGAAATATTTAGCAAAATGATCCAAAACAAATTAGGATGTTCTATTGTATCAATTAGAACGGATCATGGTCGGGAATTTGATAATGAAGTACAATTTGGAAAATATTGTGATTTAAATGGGATATCTCACAATTTTTCCGCTCCTCGTACTCCACAATCAAATGGGGTAGTAGAAAGAAAAAATCGCACTTTACAAGAAATGAGTAGAACCATGTTAAATGAACAATCCATTCCTCAAAAATTTTGGTGCAATGCGGTCGATACATCAACTTATATAATTAATAGAGTTTCTATTAGACGTATTTTAGGAAAAACTCCATACGAGTTGTTGAGAGGTAGGAAACCAAACCTTAACTATTTTAGAGTATTCGGAAGTAAATGTTTTATTCTTAATACAAGAGATTACCTCACCAAGTTCGACCCCAAGTCGTACGAAGGTGTTTTCCTAGGATATTCACAAAATAGTAAAGCTTACATAATACTTAACAAACAAACAATGAAAGTTGAAGAGTCATTGAATGTAACTTTCGATGAAACTCCACCTCCACCTAAAACACCACCATTGGAAGATGATGAATTAGTCGAAGAAGAAGCTATTGAGGTTAGTAAAACAAAACCCATAGGCAATGATCTTGAAGACATTTCATTAGAAAATAATCAAATGGCAAACATTAAAGAATCTAAAAGTCATCCCCTAGAAAATGTTATTGGTAATCTAAATCAAAGAACTCTTAGGTCGCAAGCTCAAGACAAAATCAATTTCTTTTGCTTTATTTCAATAATAGAACCTAAAAATATAAATGAAGCATTAAAAGATTAAAATTGGGTAATGGCCATGCAAGAGGAACTAAACCAATTTAAAACAAATGATGTTTGGGAATTAGTCCCAAATCCCATGGATATGACCATTATAGGAACAAAATGGGTATATAGAAATAAACTCGATGAAAATGGGGTCGTAACTAGAAACAAAGCTAGGTTGGTAGCCCAAGGTTATAATCAACAAGAAGGAATTGATTATGATGAAACATATGCACCCGTAGCTAGACTAGAGTCCATAAGAATACTTTTAGCTTATGCTTGCGCACTAGATTTTAAGTTATACCAAATAGATGTGAAGAGCGCATTCCTTAACGGTTTTATCAATGAGGAGGTTTATGTGGCACAACCTCCGTGATTCATTGACTTTGTAAAACCTAATTATGTCTATAAACTTAAGAAAGCTCTTTATGGTCTAAAACAAGCCCCAAAGGCTTTGTATGATCGACTAAAAGCCTTTCTTATTAAACATAATTATTCCATGGGAATGGTAGATAACACTCTCTTTACTAAAAAGAAAGACTCCAACGTCATTATTGTCCAAATATATCTTGATGACATTATATTCGGATCTACTTGTCAAGAAATGTGTGATGACTTTGCCAAGATCATGCATGATGAGTTTGAAATGAGTATGATGGGGGAACTAAACTTTTTCTTAGGATTACAAATAAAACAATTAGATGATGGAATATTTTTTAATCAATCAAAATATATCAAGGAAATGCTTAAGAAATTTGGACTAGAAGAGTCTAAGCCAATAAAAACCCCTATATCTACGGAAACTAAACTCACAAGAGAAGAAGAAGGTGAGTCCGTAGATAATTCCAAATATAGAGGCATGATAGGTAGTTTATTATACTTGACGGCAAGTAGACCCGATATCATGTTTAGTGTTTGCCTATGTGCACGCTTTCAAGAGGATCCCAAAACCTCTCACCTAGAAGCGGTTAAACGTATCTTCCGATACATTAAAGGAACTATGCATTTATGATTATGGTATCCTAAGGGATCTGGCATAGAAAAAATAGTTTATGCGGATTCAGATCATGCGGGAGACTACGTAGATCGCAAGATCACTAGTGGTGTTTGCACGTTCATGGGATGTTGTTTAACATCTTGGTTTTCGAAGAAGCAAACCGCTCTTGCCATCTTAACAACCAAAGCAAAATATGTTAGCGCCGGAAGGGCATGTCAATAAGGACTATGGATGAAACAAGCTCTCGTAGACTATGGCATTAGGTTAGACGATATTACAATAATGTGTGATAACAAAGGGGCTATAGACTTAAGTAAGAATCACGTTCAACGCTCACGAATAAAACACATAGAAATTCGCCACCACTTCCTCCGTGATAATGTTCAAAAAGGGAATATCTCTATAGAAAAGGTCTCATCGGAAGACAACATAGCCGATATCTTAACTAAACCACTTAAACGTGAACCATTTAACTACTTACGCCTAGGTCTAGGAATGATGGAACAAATTGACTAAGTTTTCAGCATTGAAAATTAAAAATGAACTATTTGTCAAAAATCTGAGAAAATTTTTTTTTCCAACGCCATGGCGACCACCCGCTTAATTTAATAAAGGGCGTCCGCCCTTATTAGAGGACCGACCAAAACATTAAGGACCTCCCATAAAAAAAATTAATTAAAAAAAATAATAAAAAAGAGACTCTCATATCTAGGATCACGATGAAATTAATTATTCATATATTGTTGAATTATGCTAAAAAAATATTTTTTTCATATGCATAATGGCTTGTACTTGTTGTCAAAATATATAATCTAATATAGATACTTTCGACAATCGCCTTGGTTGAAAAGCAAAACTAAATCAATGAGCAATATGGATTATTTCTTAGGTTTTGCATGTATTAGTGTCGAAATAATTTTGCTACTCCACATTTGCTCGCACTTAACTATACACACTAGTATTTGCACAAAAGTTGTATTTCCTTTATAACTCAACCCTCTAATCATGATAATTATTTTATGCATTATATCTAGTTTGAGATTTCTATGCACTTCACTCAACACATATATGATTATATGCAAAATTGGGTGTGAAATAGGTTATCCTACAAGGTAAAAAGGTTAAATGCTAATTGCTATGTGCTAAAATCTAATTGTCATAAAAGGGTGGAACTTGCTTACAAAATTAACTACCATAACAGAAACCCCTCACACAAAATTATACGAAAAAATCGAATTTAAGGAATCTGATAAATGCCAGTGGGCGGCCCCCCTTAATTCATAAAGGGCGCCCCTTATCTTTAAGGGGACCGCCCTAGTATAACACGGGTAAAACAGTATTTTTTTTCCTTTTTACCAAATACCCTCTAGACTTTAGCTGCCGTCTTCCTCCCTAAAATTCACAAACATTTTCTTGATTTGATCCTTTTGACATGTCCATTCTTCCTAAATTACAACCTTTCCGCCACTATAAAAACATCCTCAAATCATCTTCATCCACAATCCTCCCACTAATGAATCTCTTAAACTAAACTCACATCCAAACCATCAAGGTAGTTCCAAAATGAAGTGTTGAAACCTATTTGGAGGAAGAAACTAAGCATTTGCAACTTCTCAAATGTGCTCACTACAACTTCACCCATACCAAAACCATTAACTCCTCATCATGAACCATCTCAAGAAAATAATCACCCCAATTAAACATTACCAAATCCTTGCATTAAGGACACTTTCACATCATCACAAGTTGTCTCACACCCTCCATTCCCCATCTCACCCATCAACTCACATGAAACTCACACTCAAGTTCCACCTCAATGTGACAATCAAACTCAATACACATCACCTCTATCTCCAAGTAAAGAAAGCCTTATTGATGACATTAATCAACTTCAAGACCTATCAAACCTTCTAGCCATGCATCTCTCCCAAAACAACAATTCCTCATTACCTTACTCTCCAAACTTACCACACACCCTCAACATCAACCAAGTTGAAACCCATGTTGGGTATTGCCCTTGTTGCATCTTCACCCAAAAACAATTTCTTGCTTTAAGTGAGGATATCAATTGGATTGAATTCCTCCTCACTCGACCTCATCCACCACCTAGTGTTCAAAGAGATTACCCTTCCACAACCGCCTCCGCTCCAAACTCTCCATCAATAAACAACTAATCTCATAATATGCCTACAAATAATCGTCAAACCCTTTTGTGTCGCAAGCAAGTCAAAAATCCTTCTATGGCTATTTAGGATTTCCTTGATGTATTAATATGCTCCTAAAGCATATTTGTTTTTTTTGTATGCTTGTGTGTGGTTTACACACATTGCCTTAAATGAATAAAGTATCTCTTGCTTTGATGCTTGCTTGCTCTTGTCATATTTTTCCTTCCTTCTTGCTACAGTTTAGAAATAGTGTGTTGTATTAACTCGTTTTTGTAGCCAAGAAAACCCATAAGCCTCGATCCTTGGTGCCTCTGAACAAGGGGGAGCACACATCAAGGGGGAACATTTATTCTGTCGATTTTACTATCAAATCCCTCGACGATGCCTTTTTTGATTCACAAAAAGGGGGAAGAAAATACATAAAACTCATAAATACTTGTTTTAAAAAAATAAATTTAACATTTAATGAGTTTAAATTTTGTAATCATCAAACAGAGGGAGATTGTTGATAGAAATTTAATTCTAAAAACATTATTAAATAGCTTTCACATCTTTAACGTTTTGATAATCACAAAAAATAAAAACGTCAACGAAAATAAACGGAAACAAGTAATTAGGAGTAATACGCATTTTAAACATTTACATCACTTAAAGGTATGAATAAATAAATGCTTAATGCATTTTATGATCAAAGAAAATTTTTATTCAACCTCAAACGTTTATAAAATATTGTAAATATTTTTATAAACCTCACAAAACATTTTCTACATTTAAAAGAAATATTTTATTCAAAATAAACATTTTGAATTTTAAATTTTCGAACCTAAAACGGGTAAAAAAAAGTCCAGTAAACACCTCCCTCTAATAGGACAAAACAGGAGTGGTCCTGAAACTGGGCGCCCCCTTAATTCAAAGGGGTCGACAACCCTATTAAGGGACCGACCAAGACCCCCGGCTCTCAACCAGTTTTGTCCTAAAAATTACTGGACTATTCCTCAATACTTTCCAACTTTCCGCACTCATTCTTTCTGTTCTAAAACAACCCACACATCTCTATAAATCCTTTGATCATTTAATCATAAAGCTTTGGTTCTAAGTGATCCAAGCTTAAATTCCTCAAGTGCAAGAGAAGAATACTTCCATCATTAATTGAAGAAGTATTACAACCCAAGTATACATTGCAATCTATTGCATGAATTCACAACCATATCTGTTTAATCATTTGTAAAATTAGTAAAGTTAATGTATTATTAGGTTTTGGTGATTGTTGTAAGTTATAGTTGGATCTTGGTGAATACCTTACTAGGTAATGTTAGTTAGGTTGTGACATAAGTCATGTGTTGACGAATGCAAAGTAGTGAAGGTGTGAAGTTGTGAAGGTGTGAAGAAGTTGTGTAGTTGTGTTCAAGGTGTGAAGCTAAGTTTGTGTAGTGAAGTTGTGAAGGTATCGTGAATTGTGAAGTCGTGAACAAATTATGAATTTATGTTTGTGATAGATTGGTTCTAGCTAAGATTTATAACTCGACATCCATTAGTGTCGGAAATAATATAAGCAACGTTGTGTACGGTTTTCCCTCCCCATAAAAGAGCTTGTTGACATAGGGGTGACTAAAACTCTCGATTAGGTGCTCGGGATGGAGTAGGCCGAAGAGGAGCTTCGTAACCGAACCACTATAAATCCTTGTGTTGTGGTTTGATCTTTCCAACTCTTAATCTTTTATTTGTTTCTACTTATTTACATTGTTCATATTGTGCAAGTTTTGAATTCACAAAAAGTCGAATCTAAGTTTTTATAAACAAACTTAAATATCAAATCAAAAAGCGGAAAACTATTCAACCTCCCCTTTTAGTTTTCCACAGATTACTAATTATTATTATATATAATACATATCGGTTAAGAACTATTCCTAACTACCCTGTAAAAAAATAAAAACTAATTTAAAAATAAGTTAGAAAAATTGTATCATTATATAGAAAAAACGCACGTTAATCTCATGTTTTTCGGCCTTGTTTCTGCACCATCCATCAAGCTGTCACTTTTTAGCCGGTGCAAATTAGATTCCGTTTGTCCTGCAACCATTAGAAATGCTACAAAACGAAAGTAGTGTCCAGTTACATGACCACAACAAAGTATGACACACTTAAACTTTATCAATTTGACTATTGATATAGAATATCTTTCTACATTGACCATCATCAAAATGCATACCTCGACTTCAAGGCAAGACTATTAGGTGCATAAATAACCGATGATTTAAACAGATACCTAAACCATAGAAAGTACCAAAATTAGAGCGAACTCCACTTGATCCAAACACACCATTAAATTTTACTAAACTTACCAGGGCAATCGATTTCAGAGAGTTTAGTTGTCTAACAACTTGCTCAAACGTTCCAGTTTATGCATCCGTATGAGTTACAAAGTTTGATGGTAAGTTAAAAAACTTAGTAAGCATGGTTAACATGTTCTACATTAGTAAGCATTACAAAAATGCAAAACAGGGCTGGTAATTTTAGCTGTATACTCATTGCTTTTGGTAAAGTCAATACCATAAATAAGATTGGAGGATTCAAGACCTGCACGTGCAAGAGCATGCATCACCTGCGTATAAAATGAATTTCTCATTCTAACAATAAAAGGCAATTCAAAATAAAGGAGAAAAAATGCTACGAATTTAATGCTTTTGCATTACCACATACAACCATGACATAAAACTTGTGCACGCAAAAAATATACGATCCACATCAGGTTGGTACATCAATATGTTTATCATGATGGTTTGACACGACTTGGCATACAGATACTTGATTGATGACATCAAATAACGTCTATTTTATAGCATCATTTATCCCATGTTATTAACCCATTTTGTATAGTTATTTCAAAGAATTGTTACTTAATCGTTTATATTTGAGAATTGCAGTAATTATGGAGTACTTGGTGAATATTAGCAAAAGGCGCGCATTCTGGAGCTTAAACAAAGATATTTTAAAGATTAATAATTATGACAACCAATACGCCGTATCCATTAAGGAAGATACGACGTATCTGTGCCTGCACTCAGCAAAGACCACAAAGGAAAGACGATCAATACGCCGTATCCAGAAGATGTCAATACGCCAAATCGAAGTTATAGTATGTGAATATTCTGGAAGATATCAAACGTGGTCCTTACTCCAAGAAACCCCAATATGCCGTATCCAATGCCTTGGATACGCCGTATCGAGACCGACTCCAGACAGTATAAATAGAAAATTGAAAAACGAGTTTTAGGTGTGCTAAATCATATTCTCGATACCTAAACCATAAAAGTTGATTTTTAGAGGAGAAAAAGAGC
>BQNB010057428.1:0-33849 GCA_026074375.1 Tanacetum coccineum | reverse complement strand
ATGATCCAAGTGCGGCTTAATGTACCTGTCTGACGCATTAGAACAGATAATGGAACTGAATTTGTTAATCAAACTTTGCGTGAATATTATGAGAAAGTTGGCATTTCTCATGAAACATCTGTTGCTCGCTCTCCATAGCAAAATGGTGTCATTGAAAGACGAAATCGTACGCTAATTGAAGCTGCCCGCACAATGTTGATTTATGCAAAAGCTCTGTTATTTTTATGGGCAGAAGTAGTTGCTACCGCATGTTACACCCAAAATCGTTCCATCATACGTCTTCGTCACGGCAAAACACCATATGAGCTTTTACATGACAAACCTCCTGACTTATCATTTTTCTATGTATTTGGTGCACTCTGCTATCTGAGAAATGATAGTGAGAACTTGGGTAAGTTATAACCAAAAGCTGATATTGGTATTTTCATTGGCTATGCACCAACAAAGAAAGCATTTTGAATTTACAACCGACATACCAGATGAATCATTGAAACAATTCATGTAGATTTTGATGAGCTGACTACAATGGCTTCTGAACACAGCTGTTCAGGACCCGTGCTTCATGAAATGACTCATGCAACAATCAGTTCAGGACTCGTGCCAAACCTCCTCCTTCAACACCGTTGGTACCACCTTCAAGAACTGATTGGGATATTTTGTTTCAACCGTTGCTTGATGAATTACTCACTCCTCTACCTTGTGTTGATGACCCATCACCTGAAGTCGTTGCTCTAATTCATGAAGTAGTTACTCTAGTTCCCGCTGTATCAACCGGTTCACCTTCTTCAACAAATGTTGACCAAGATGCACCATCACTAAGTCATTCTCAAACAACACCCGAAACTTAACTTCCCGTCATTCCTAACGATGTTGAAGAAAATAATCATGATATTGAAGTTGCACATATGGGTAATGATCCGTACTTTGGTATCCCAATTCTAGAAATCCCTTCTGATCAATCTTCATCGTCAGATTTAATTCATACAACTGTGCATCCTGATCACCAAATTTTTGAACATAATAGCAAATGGACTAAGGATCATCCACTTGAAAACATAATCGGTGAACTCGCTAGACTAGTTTCCACAAGGCTGCAATTACATGAGCAAGCTCTTTTCTGTTACTACGATGCTTTTCTTACTGCTGTTGAACCCAAGACATATAAAGATATTTTGACTCAAACCTGCTGGATCGAAGCAATGCAAGAAGATCTTAATGAGTTCGAACGCCTTGGAGTATGGGAGCTCGTACCTCGACCAAATAAAGTTATGGTTGTTACTTTGAAGTGGATCTACAAAGTGAAGCTAGACGAACTGGGAGGCATTCTAAAGAACAAAGCTCGGTTAGTAGCTCGTGGTTACCATCAAGAAGAGGGAATTGATTTTGAAGAGTCTTTTTCTCCGGTTGCAAGATTAGAGGCTATAAGGATTTTTCTCGCGTTTGCCGCTCACATGAACATGGTCGTCTACCAAATGGATGTGAAGACTGCGTTTCTAGATGGTAATCTGAGGGAAGAGGTTTATGTTAGCCAGCCGGACGGGTTTGTGGATCTAGATAACCCCAATCACGTGTACAAGCTAAAGAAAGCTCTTTATGGGTTGAAACAAGCTCCACGCGCGTGGTATGATATGTTGTCTTCATTCCTGCTTTCACAAGACTTCTCCAAAGGCTTAGTGGATCCTACTCTGTTCATCTGTAGAGAAGGCAAGGAATTACTTCTGGTACAAATATATGTCGATGATATTATCTTTGCTGCATCTACACCATGTCAATGATGGGAAAAATCTCATTTTTCTTAGGACTACAGATTTTTCAAAATCCCAAAGGCATCTTTATTAACCAGTCAAAATATCCCCTTGAATCTTTAAAGAAATACGGTTTTGATTCTACTGACCCAGTGGATACTCCCATGGTGGAGAAATCAAAACTGGATGAGGATAAAAAAAAAGGGAAAGCTATTGATCCATCACACTATCGTGGCATGATTGGCACCCTCCTTTATCTCATAGCCAGTAGACCTGACCTTCAATTTGCTATATGCATGTGTGCCCGGTATCAAGCTCGGCCTACCGAAATGCACTTACATGTGGTCAAAAGGATCTTTTGGTATCTAAGAGGAACCGTCAATCGGGGTCTATGGTATCCGAAGGATTCTTCAATGGTATCCGTAGCACGTCTGGTAGTATACAGTTTCTGGGAGATAGCCTTGTTAGCTGGTCATCAAAAAGGCAGAAAAGTGTTGTGATATCCAGTACGGAAGCTGAATATATTGCTATGTCAGGATGTTGTGCTCAAATAATACGAGCAACCAAAATGGTTATACGAAGACATGTCGAAGAATTAAACGGAATAGAGGATAAAGAAGAAAAGAATTAAATGTAGTAATAGGATAAAGGAGAATATTTTTGAAAAATTAATAAAGATAATATTAATAAAAATATTTTTTTTTTTTATTATATTTTATAAAAGAAAAAGGAATAATTAAATAAGAAGAAAATATTTTTGGATTTTTATATTTTTTTATAAGAACGAAAATAAACTTTCCAAAGAAAGGATCTTCAAGGTAGAACACAACAATCCCGTGAATGTAAATCGCCTACACCTCTCCCGATGGCAGCGGCGCCATTTTGATGTTATATTTTTTCACACGCATTTGTCAAATAAACCCTCAAATATATATAGAATATATACTATGTATACTTAAGCAAAGTATCCTACAAATTATTCTTAGGAAAGAATAATAAGTAATCAACACGGGTATCGTTATCCTCGGTGAGAGGTGAATGAAAATCTACGTTCAAGTTGTAAATCGAGCTTGATTGTCATTTTAAATTTTTGGTTTTGGTTTTAAACTATTTTTATACTAAAAATTAAACTAATATTAATTCTAAGATTAAAAACTACAAGATTTAAACTATAATGATCTAAAAAGTAATATAAATGGACTAAATATGCTTGCTAAGTGACGTGTAATGCTTCTTAAACGTGAGCTTTAGGGTTACGAATTTAAAATCCTTAGAAAAAAGTTTCAAGAAAATTAACTGTCCCATGTAAAGTAAATGCTTTTTTAAATAAAATGGTGCTAGTATTTTCAAATTTGCAATTATAAGTAATGGACGGTCATGTTAAATTGGAAAAATTCTAATGACTATTAATTTTTTAAACCTTTTTAAAACCGCACTTAAATTCCAAATCACTAATCACTTAGAAAACACATGTTTTTTTTCACTATGCTCATAACGTAATTCAATTTATCAATCATAACATTTGACGACAAAATAAATCTACACTAAGCATGGCAAAAATCAAATACTGAAAATATTTAATAACGATTTAACAATAAAAACTATTCTAAGTATTGAAAAGAGATTAGAAAAATAGAACCCGAACTGAAGAGCCGCAATATAAATATGAATGAAATACACCCAGTTTATATTTAGCTAAAGGCAAATTATTATCATTCGGTTAGCTAAATATACCTTAAGCTCCGCGCTCTCATGAGGTGACCTGTACGCGAAACAAAAAATAAACACCTCAAAAAACATGTTAATGAAATTGTTAATATTTTTCAAGTTTAAATCTCTCAAATCATACGCAGGCCCAAGGAAATAGATAGAAACACTACTTGGCCCAAAACAAGCGCATGTCTAATTAATCTAACCTAAGGCCCAAGAATTCTAAGAAACATAAACCAAACGCAGCCTAGGTGTGGCCCAATTTAATAGAGCAAGCCCAATCGAAATTTACAAAATTAAACGCAGGAATAGAGAACGAGTTTTAACAATTGAAAACTGAATGTGCTAATCTCTAAAAGCTAGAACTTAACCAATAAGCTAAACCGAATAGGCTGCAATAACTACGAGATCTACTTATCAAATAAGCACAAGAAAGTAATTTAAGATAGTAAATCCTAACTTAAACTAAACGAGTATAATCGAATAAGCTCAAGCCCTTTTTTTTAAACAAGACAAGTCACTTTTTAATTACTACAATAAGCAACCGATTAAGCTAGTGCATATAGACCTACGAGAATAGCTTTTCCCAAATGATTATTAGAACTAGATAAGCAAAAATCAACGATAATAAGCTAAAAGAGAAATAAGCATAACGTTATTATCTACACTAAGATAACCTAAATAAGCTAAATGCGAACAAACATAATCATTTCAACTAGTTCGAATAAGCAAAAATAGTATCCAGTAACAGGGTCTTTGAAAAAGCTTTAAAGCATAAAAACGATTCAATACAACAACTCGAATAAGGCGTTTAGCTCTCGAAACGTTTTATTAACAATTTATAGTTCACTTTCGACCAAATAATCTACTTAGAAACTTATTTTATCAGAAAATATGAGCTTCTATTAAAACAAAAATGAGATAAGCACAACTATAAGCTATTTTCGAGCTTATTGTAGCTTATTATTTAAAAAGTGCTTTAAAAACAAATGAAAATGAATCGAATGAGCTTTGATGGCTTATAAGAGTCATTTTCTAATCCTTAAAGAACTTTTGAGAATGATAAGCCACGAAAATAAGCACGAATAATTAGCTTATAAAATAAGCTAGACGAAAAAGAAAAGAAAACAAGAGATTAAGCACCAAATTAGCAAAACGAGATCTTAAAACAACTTCAAAACATCTTTAATACATCATCACATTAAGCTTGCGAAATAAGCTAGGTACAATAAGCAGAAAAAATGAAATAAGCTAAAACAAATCTAAATTAAGCTAAAAACTAAGACATAAAAGTATAAAAACTAAAAGCCTACCTGACCATAAATGAGGGGAGGCGAGTACATTTTATAGGGTGAGGGGGTAATATTGTAAAATTCGCTTAATCATTATGGCATTATTAGCCAATCATTGCATTAGATCAAGGGTCACACGGATTGTGATGCACAAGATGGGAAATCAAACCGGTCACTTCACGCCACGTGTAAATCTCAACTGCTTAATTTGGACGCACAATTGATGGCCATTTGATCTGTTTGCAATTTGAATTGAGTTATATATATTTGCTCTGCCACGTGTCGAAGCCTCATTCGCCACTTCATTTCACTAGTGCATACTCACGTGATATTTTTTTGATTTAATTTGCATTCACGTGACCATGATGTCACATGATGTCATCATCTTCATAACAGATTTACTTATTTCTTTATTGGGCTAATTTTGAGCTTTAACTTGTTTGGGTTGGCCCGACCCATTAAGCAGGTTACGGGCTGGCCTTATTAAAATTCGAGGGCACCGCTGGACTCGTTTTCTCGTGCTCTTTCCAATGGCATGCTCGGAAACTTTTCATGACTTTGTCTTAGTTTTGAATATTTGGCACTCTTGATCATGACGAACCCGTAAATACCTGTTTTTGCTTCATTTTCAATCATTTTTACCTGCAAGACATAAAAATACCAAACAAACATATTTGCAATCTAATAAAGCATATTTTAGCATTTTTAGTCCATTTTATAGTGTTTAACGGGTTATAAATGATGTGTATTTTAGCGAACATCATAGGCCAAAAATATGAAATTCGGTGACAAATTACCAAGGCTGGAGATTAAGTGTGCACATCAAATGGATTGAGATCTTGGTCCCCACCCATCTGAATGTGGAGGTCAAGTGCCGGGAGCAAACGACAAACATGACTATGGGGAGTCTCACATGGGGGCGAAAACGACAACAATCTATGGATTTACAATTAAGAGGGAATATGCTGAGATGTCTACTCGAAACGCCATATTCATTTGTTCATCACTAAGATTGTATAGTCGGAATGGCATAACTACAAGCATTTGATTGGATCACTATTCGTGGGTTGATGATAAGCTATACAAGTTTTAAGATAGGCGATGTCAAACAGGCTTCTCTTTTAAGTTATCAAAGGACATGCTGCTTCTTCTTGTTCAAGGCAAGTTGACAAATCTCATCGTTGAAGAACGCCTAGATTTTAATGTCTCCTTGAGAATGTTTACAAGAAGCATTGTCATCCAAAGGCGTGTGGAAGATCTTCAATTAAGTGTTGAAAGTTACCAAAAAGAAGGGACGCTTACACATCATACTCTATCCCAGAGGCTTCATTTAACAGAACACAAAGACAAGAAGGAACTCATTGTGCGCCTTTGATTGAATTACACAAGTTTAGTGATGGTATGCTCGATGATGTTCGGACTGCTCTCAATGATCGTCTAAAGGGAATCCGGATGCTGTATCTGCCTCAGACTATCTGGAGACAACGTGACAAAGATAATGCAAGAGCAATGATCCAGTCAATTGAAAAACAGCTAAAGACAAGGAGGATTATGCAGAGTTTGGAGAAATTTGTTGGTGGAAGACCGTATGAGGGTGACTTTCGGCTGCTGCAAAGGACCATATGATTTATCATATGATGTCCTCAGTTAATCGGTCATCTCGTGAATAATAAAAACTTGTGCATTTGTATATATGTAGTGTAGACATTATGGTGATATTGAGGAGTGCTCGAGTACATAATTTCAAGAATTTTCTCTAGGTAAAAGTAAAATTCAAAAAATTCAATTTATTGTTCTCAGCACAGTTTATATACCCTCAAAAAATTTGTGGGGCAGAGCATTTTAAAAATGTTCCTTTTGGATTGTTTTTAACATTTTATGTTCCCCGATCGGTTTAATCAATTGATATCCAAAATATCAAGGGATTAACATTTTGGATAAAGGGAGAAAATGTGACTAAACTGAATCTAATTTGTATCGAAATATGATTGTATTAAATGGACTCAATGCACTCTAACCCTTAGCATGTACTGACGATCACGGTTTTTTTTGCACAAGTTTAAGGGGGACCTTTTAGTGATGATGAAAAACTCTTAAAGTGTAAATCTTTATGATCGTGATGGAATACCTAAAAGACCGACCATGTACTTAAATTTATGGAGTTATAAGGTGGTTAGGCATAGGTATTAAAAATCCCATGATCTAACCAGAATCGAAGAGATCTGCCCAGAGATATCCACTAGTTAGTGTAGAAGTCCTTAGGTGTAGGTCCTTATAAACAGGATCTGAATGAGCCTTGAATGACTATAAGAGACAATGAATGTGAATATAAATATTGATGCGGAATATCAATACTTATACCAAGACGAACACAAGAACAAATACTAAAATTGCTATTACTATTACTATTTGATTGTGAATACTCAATCAACTGATGTGTTTACAATACTATTCTATGTTCCTTTTATAGGCTTAAGGAACCCTAAACGCGTTAAGAGATAATACTTATCCTCTTCCTAAATTCATACGCTCTAAATCTGTTAACTATTTCTTCTAAATTACAACAGACTTATACTGTATGACAGCAGTTTACTTTAATACTACCTGACTTAAGTTAATGCTGGCGCAACTTAATCTTGCCTACCTGGACTTAACTTGTATTTTTAACAGTAGTAAAAACTAGAACTAACAGACTTAACTTTTATATTCTAACACGTAGTAAGTCTGTTTACTATATTTTCCTAACAATCCTCCCTAACGTGATCTTCATTCATGAATACTCAAGTTTCTTCATTCTTTGGCTTCACTTTGGGCTTTGTAGTGGTTTGTCTTGAGCTTCTGTCGTCAAAAATAATAGTTCTTTAAGTCTTCAAATCTTGGACAGCAATAGTCTTCATTGCACTCAATCTTGACTGCAACAAAATATGGTTTTTGGCAAATCTACCAGCCATAAACGGATTTGTTGGGTCTTTTCATGTGCCGTTTGTTTTCTATGGACTAGCCAATGTTTAGGTTTTGTAAGACCATGGTATTGATAACATAAGTTTTTGAGCAAATAATCAGCTATAAACGGATTTTGATAACTCTTTACCAGATAGCCGTCTTTGCTCTGGAGTAGCCATGTGCTTCTAGTATGAATAATATGGTGATTTAAATACCATATAATTTTGGTTAATTGTCAAACCCATGAACGGGATTTGAGAGGTCCTTTTACCAAGTAGCCGTTTGCTCTGGGACTAGTTAGTTCTTATGTCTGTTAGACATGGTTGAACCAAGACCATGTGTTGTGTGGTGGTTAGCCAACACTCAAAAACCATTTCTGCCTCTTCATGGATCTGATTTGTCTATGTCTCATCATCAGTATCTTCAAATTCTTCTAGCTTCAGTTTTACAAATTGATCAGCTCCAAAGCCATAGTGCTTTTTCTTCTGTTTCTAACTTCAAAATCCTACCAGTTGTAAAAGCACTTACTTGGTCAGAGGGTATCTGTTTTCTCAAGCTTATGAATGACTAGTCCATACGTGTCATGATTAGTATGTACTCCTGAGGGAAATATGTAATTTCTAGTAATAAAAATCTTCAGTTAAGCTGTTCACCCTAATGTCCAGCAGTGTTACCTTGATTAAACATTATTACCAGATCTCCCCAAAGCATCTTATCAATGCCTTCAGGAATTTCATCTTGATATTTTTCCATTACAAGTTCATAGACAGCCTTCAAGTCTTCTCTGTCAAAGATTGATAGGACTCCATCTAAGGTGCGGAAGAATCTCTATTTCTCCATTTCTCCTTGTTACCCTTTTCAGATAGGCGATCTTCCAATGGTTTGGTTGGATCATATTGAGGTTTTTAGTTGTGAAGTAAAATGACTGCCATTCAATCAATGGGATTATTGTTTGGATCAAAGAATTCATCGCATTCACTTTATCTTCATCAGAAGCTATTATGTAATGCACATCTTTAAGTCATCATCTTTCTTTGTGAGGACCAGAGGTATTTATTCTTTTTTTGCTTTTTGGCTTCCTTCTTTTGACCTAACTTCTTTTCTTAGTCATTCTTCTCTTGACTTCCTTCCATGGACAGAGTCAGCCTTATTGTTCTTTTATTTATCAGCAGCTTGCTTATTCATCTGTTTTATTGCTCTTTCATCTTCTTTTAGATCCATTAATAGCCACGAAAGTCGGATCTTTGTTTTTATATCTCTCATACATGACTTGGATCTCTCAAAGGATTTAGCCGCTTTAAAGCACAGATGCTTCTTATTTGCAACATGTTTCAGATATGGGATCTTCTGATTTCTAAGCTTGAGATATTGTTGGTGGTTTGTTTCTGATAGCAGATTCTTTGTTCTGCCTAATCAACTTCCTTTTTGGGCAGCATTTGTGTCATGTAGGAAACTTTGCTATATCCTCAATAGAATTTTGACATCCATTTCATCTTCTTTGTTGTATCCTTTTCTTGCAAGGTATTGATCTGCATTTTGTATTGCTATGAATGTAGTTCAAATTCATAGTTTGCATATATGCTTCTTTTTGCTGCACTTCTTACCTCTTGCTCTACATTTCTTCTAGCAGTATTAGATGCGCATCAAGATCAAATTAGTGACTTTTGTGTGTCAGCCATCTCATTGTAGGCTTGCTCAATCTTTGAGTTGCCGTGCTAACCTGCTAGCTTGAAGCTCTTGCTCTTTGATTTCTTTGATGCTTGAAACCCTTCGGCTTGATGGTCTTCGTAGTTCATTGGATTCTTTTTCATTCTATATTTAGACCATTTCTGTCTACCAGTATTACAGTTCAGCTGATGGTTTCGTTTACTACCTAGTATTAAATTCTGAGTTGATGGTGTACTACCTAGTATTAACTTGGGCGAGCATACAGTTATTAACTTGAGCAGAAGGTGTACTACCAGTATTAACTGGTCTTTCAGCAGGTTCTTCAAAATCTAAGACCTTGGTAGGAGTTGTTGTAGATTTGGGTTTCCTTTTATAAATCTTGCTACCAAGAGGGGCTTGTGATCCCTTAAATCCTTCAGAAGCTACATTGTTACAGATTTCTGTGCTGCTCTCCTAGGTAGATAGGACTTATTTGTTTGATTAAGCCCCCTTGAATCCTTGCTCTTTTGAGTAGCAAAATTTATTTTCCCGTGATCCTGTTCGAGATAGGGTATTATATATCTGATCTGACCCTCTGCCGCATATCTTCATCCTCAGTTTCCTCTCGCTTTTCTTTGCTTTATTGCCTCAACTTTTTTTTTGAGCTTCTTGACCTTCTTTTATCTGCATGTAGGACTATGTTCCAAGAGTATGTTAGTTATCTACTCAGTTCATTTTCTAAGGATTTTAATCTTGATTCCGCCGCGGTACTATTTCTAGCAGGTTTCTTAGTTGATCACTTTCTTACTAGTTCTAGTTGTTTGAAAATCTCAGGTTCTTGTGATGGTGGTGGGATCTTATGATTAGTTAGTTCAAATGATGGTACTTCTGTTTCATTATATGGAGGTGATGGTATTTGAGGAGTTGGTGGTTGAGATTGGTTGGGGATCAAGGAATGGTTGTCGGTGTGAGGTGGAGAGTTGAAAATGTTATTGGTGGAGGACGTTTGTACAGGGTTAAAGTTGGTTGGTGCGTGAAGTTGTTTGTTGTTCTATTTATGGGTGATGGGGGTGGGTTGTTGTTCGATTGTACAGTGAGTGAGTAAGTGTTGTAAAATATCTTGCTAACCTAACCATGGTTATTTTCTAACCCTAGTTAGGTTAACAAGTCAAGTTGATAAAAGGTGTAAGAGTTATTTCTTATAATATCTAGATATTTCTATAATATCTAGATATTATGTACAAGTTGTAAATTCTTGGTTTTATCTTAATAATTTCGGCACAAAGTATGTACATATGATGTTATATTTGTGATTTTGAGTATTGGGTATAATCGTGGGTATTCGTTTAGGCGTAGTTAGGTTTTAGAACTTCCGGGTATGCCTAAACGCATTTTATTATGAAACGTAAGCATTTTACGTAGCCAATAAAAATAAGATGAACAAAGTTATTAATTATCCTCATAATAATCATATAACACTTGCTTGATATAAATATTTAATTGTTTAATGCCCGTTTACATTGTATGATCATTTTCAGTTTACGCGATTTAACTTAACGTTTACGGTTTAAGAGCAAACGCGTAAAACCCTAAAAATAAATTGTGAATTTCATAATGTCATACAATGACCTAAAATACGAGGTGTTTTAGCTGCCTCAAATTTACAATATATACAAGGAAATGGGTATCGTCACGTCATTTCAGACCATTCTTGACAATGTATTCTTTCCTCTCTTTGAGGTTACAGTCGGCCTAAGCTCACATCCTCAATTGCATGTATTTCTGAAACAGGTTTGGGTTTTCATTTCATCTGTATAGGTTTTAGCACAGTGTTATTTTGTTACTTACGGTTTTGCTTAGATCTGGAAATGTAAGTAGGTTTTATCAAAAATGCAGTTTTATTGGACTGCCAACTGTTGGCACGCATACAGAGATAGCATATATTATGTACCCAATTTTATTTAGATTAAGATAGTGATAATAATGTTGTTGTAATCATTATTATGCTTACTAATGAAAGAAAATTGAAGTTGAACAAACAAGAACTTGAAGGTTAACCCAAACCAACGCAACATGTTTTCACCCGTACCATTTTCGCCCAGACCCAGTCTGACATGTTACCCTTTCAACCCCCTGATCTAGCCACGTGTAAATATAATAAGAATGTTGATACATGTGTTTGATGTAAAGTTACATGATAAACAACTACCTTCATTGTATTTTTGTTTATATTTCGATGATATTGTGACATAGTATATTTTGATATACATATATGTTTGGCTTATAGCATGAAGGATACATAATCTCAGTGCAACTATAATTACAAATAATAGATCTAAACTTTGTAAGTTTAAACTTCGCATTCGTTTCTAACTGTCCGTACTTGACAAGAAAATCAGATGTATATGCTTTTGGTGATGGTTTGTTTAAGTTGCTATCTGGAAGGTGTGCAGTTGATACACGTTCAAGAGAGGAGTTAAACTTGGAAAATTGGGCTCAAAAGTGAAGAATGAAGACTAGATCAAATTGTTAGTTCTTATATTACAGGATAAATTTATTTAAAGTGTTTGAAGGAGTTTGCACTAATTGCTGATCATTGTTTAAGAATAGTAAAAAAACGCCTTACAATGGTTGAGGTTGTAGTTTCTCTTTAGTTCTCAATGGCCTTACATGAGAAATTTGAAAGGTCTATGCAGCTTGCAGCAATCTCATTTACTTTCACCCATAAAATGCAAAAGCTTATAGGTTTTGGGAGTAGAAATAACTCTGGTCTAATGAAACTAATGACTGTTGTGTGATATCTTTTCTTATTATTGGTAGTTAGAAAGTTACTTTTATACATTAGTACTTCATTAGAATATGATAGAAAGTTAAAATAAATTGATAGAGAGTGAGTAAATAGTAACCACATATCCTTATGCCTTAGTTAATCAAATTACCATTTTGATATATTTAGTGTTCGTTTATGTACCTAAACTCGAAATCTATCTTAAGCGTACAATTCTAAATGTGGACACAATCTTCACGCATCAACTTTTTAAACTAAATATATCATTTACATTCTACTTCCCTGACAATGCGCATTTTTTCTATATAAAAATTTCAATACTATTATATAACGAAACTTGCAGATTCTTGGTAATGGATTCTAATGCGTTTATTGATACCAAGCTACTTAAACATGCAATAATTAATCTTGAGACAAAGTGGTATAAACACATTCTAAAGAAGGTTTCTCTTTTTGCTTCATGGTCGTTGTATTATGGTTAGATCGATTATTGACAACATGGATATTGATATACACCCTTTTTACTTCCAAGTACTCAATGGCCTTACAAGAGCAATTTGAAAGGTCCGCTTAGGAATGTAACTTTTGACCCTGACCAGAATTTGAAACGAACCGCATTGAGCAAAAACCAAACTCCAACATTACGTTATAAACACTTACGCATACCCTATGAGCAACCCACGGGTATGAAGTTATTACGCATACCCTATGAGCAACCTACAGGTATGAAGTTATACGATGCTTCACATAAGTAAAAGTTTAATTTTTCTCAAAAAACAAGCCCGATGCAACGGCACGGTATGAACGCATCGTTTCTTAGGATTTTAAGATTTTGGTGCATTTAATTGTAAATTGATTTTTTCAACGTCATAGTTTTATTATTGTAATTTGTTAATGTCAACATTACGTTCTTGATAGTTATCACATTCTTTCTAAGCAAATTATTAAATGCTTTGGTGTGTTTAGTTTTTCGTTAAGTATCTCTATTAGGCGTATAGGTTTAATATATGAACTAAGTTATTTAGTTTTTTTAATAAATTAGTCTATTAGATAATTGAAAGTTGTTGTTTTTCCTTTTAAAGAAACCCGACCCGACTTTAAACTAAAAATCCGCCCCCATTTCGATTTACACTAAAAAAATGAAACCTAACTTCAAATATGGTATTCACTCTCTTGTTGTTTGATGTCTCTTGTAATCATTTTTCTGGCTCCGCCACTGATTTTGTGCACTTCTCATCATCCAAATCATCACCATCTCTTTATAAGCATTTCATATCATTTATTTTCATTCACTATAATCATATCATTCTTTTTTTCATATCACCACTATATATTTTTCGTGTAAAAACTTGAGTTAAACTTGTTTATGAAAACTCTAATTTGAGCAGAATTTTATATCAACTTGTACACTTGAAAGCACCACTTTAAAGAACCCTTATGTAATATTTCTTGATCTCATACCTTAATACTATGTCTTAGGTAGTTCCATTATGAATTTCATGAATTTAGGAGGTGTTTTATTATTCTTAGAAAATGATACAAGAGAAAGTTTCCAGAACTGACTATTGAACTTTACATGGCTTTATGAGCACCTTAAGAGTAGTTTGACACTTTGAGCCAGTTGAACTTTTTGTAGCTAAGACCCTTACTTAAACTCAACAAGCTGAATCAAGCCAAGAGATAAAAAAGTTGACTGAGTTATGACTAAACAAAACGGGTAAAACAGACTCCTAAAAACAGCCGGACCTTTGTGTCTTCCAAGGCTCATATGGACCCTTTAAACTTTGATTCATGATGTAAGGCTAACATGGTTGGAAAGATAACTCAAAACCTTCAAGCTAGACTTTTGAATGGCCTTGTTACAGTAGAAAATAAAAGAGTTATGATCCCGAAAAGTTGGAAATGTTTTCTGCCGAGAAAAACTACTTATGTTTTATAAGTTAAAATACATAGAAAACTTGATTTAAATCATACTTTTGAACTTGATAAACCTTAGACACAAATATATATGGGTGATAAAAATATTTATAAAACTCATATGCATTTGGTACACTCATATTGTAAACATAAAGCGTCTCATTATTAAATTAGGTCGCGTTTAGGACTTGAGCTCTTTGAACTTGCGTTATTTTCCCCGATTATACTACTTACTTAAGGTGAGTTTCATAGCCCCACTTTTACATGGTTTATAATTGTTTTGCAACACTTGGGGTGAGATACATTGCTTGTTTTTACATTTGGATACAAGTGCATTTTAAACTATTACGGATTAGGCTAAGTACCGTTAACCCACTTATGCCCACTATCATGAACCGTTAATTACTTTATGTAAGCACAATTGTTGTAAATAGATCTATTGGGGTTGACACCCCCATCCGGGTAAGTAGCGCTTACTTGACCAAGGGTATTGGTCAAACGGACGTATACCTTTCGGGTAACTCGAGGTGGTCTTGGATTGGACACCTATCGGGCAACTACTTGTAACAACATGAAACATCCGTCCTAGCTTCAGTTCATGAGCTTAGTGAAATTGTAATAACTTTTTTTATGTGATATTGTATGTGTTATAATAGTCATACACTCGAAAATCTTGTGGTCCACACTTATATTTACTTAAACCTATGAACTCACCAACATTATTTGTGGAAAACTAGAAGGGGGGGTTGAATAGTTTACCGCTTTTTGGTTTAATATTTAATGTTTGTTTGTAAAAACTTAGATTCGACTTTTTGTGAATTCAACACTTGCACAATATGAACAATGTGAATATGTAGAACCAATGTGTAATAAGTAGAAGTAAATAAAAGATAAGATTTGGAAAATCAAACCACAACACAAGGATTTATAGTGGTTCGGTTACGAAGCTCTTCTTTGGCCTACTCCACTCCTGAGCACCAAATTGAAAGAAAGTTGAAGGAGTGGAGGGGGAAGGAAAGGGAAAGAGTTTTCTTCACTATGTCAACAAGCTCCCATATGGCGGAAAAACCGTACAACAACGTTGCTTATATCTCTTTCCGACACTAAGACTAGAGTCGAATTCTAATCTTAGCTAAACCAATCTATCACAACACAACTGTCATGACTAGTTCACTGCTTCACAACTTCAGAACTTCACTACGCAACATTTATCTATCACACCTTGATCGACGACTACACAACTTCTGTCAATCTTCACAACATCAACACCTTGATCACGACTACACACATCGTTTCTTTAATCTTACAACTTCACACCTTCAAACTTCTCCTCACCACACTACGTATATCACAAACCCTACTAAATCTAACACTACTAAAAAAAAGGAACACCAAGATCCACCTATACTACAACAACACCAATCCTAACGAACTACACAACTTTACAAGAATACAAAAGATTACAAGGTTAATATATGGATGCAAGCATGATTGCAATAAGGATTTTGGGTGTAATACTTTTTTACTAATGATGGAAGTATTCTTCTTTTGCACTTGAGGAATTGAGCTTGGATCACTTGAAACAAAGCTAAATGATTAAATGAATCAAAGGATTTTAAGAGAGGAAATGTGGGCTGTTTTAAGGCAAAAGAATGAGTGCAAAAGGTGAGAAAAATGTTGGGGAATAGTCAGTATTTATAGGACAAAAAGGAGGAGCGGAGTCTATGGCCGGCCCCATTAAATAGGGTGTCGGCCCCCTTAAAATTAAGGGGGCCTCCCATGTAATTAAGGGGCCGCCCCTTATTCAGACGCTCCTTTTTTGTCCTAATCAGGGGAGAGTTTACTGGACCATTTTTAGCAGCCGTTTTTAGGTCCGAAAATTGAAATTCAAATGTTTTATTTTGAATAGAAAAACATTTTTTTAAATGTAAAAAATGTTTTGTGATGTTTATATACAAGTTTACAACAATTTATAAAAGTTTTCCTTTTGATCATAAAATTCATCAAGCATTATGTTTAATTCAAACCTTGGAGTGATATAACGTTTGAAATTGAATATTTACTACAAAATACTGTTTTACGTTTATTTTAAACGTTTGAACGTTTTTAATTTTGTGATTATCAAAACTGTAAAGAATGTGAAAAAATAGTTATTAATGTTTTTAGGCATTATTTCTATCAACAATCTCCCCCTTTTTGATGATTACAAAATTTAAACTCATTAAATGTAAAATTATTTTTAAACAAGTATTTAGTGAGTTTTATGTCATTTCTCCCCCTTTTTGTAGAATCAAAAAGGCATCGTCGAGAATTGCTATTAAAATCGACGGAACAAATGCTCCCCCTTGATGTGTGCTCCCCCTCGTTCGAAGGCACCAAGGAATCGAGCTATGGTTTCTTGGCTACAAAAACGAGTTAGAACAATACAAATATTTCTAACATGTAGCAAGTAGAAAAAAATATGGCAATTGCAAGCAAACATCAAACAATGGATTAGTCATTCATTTGAGGCAATGTGTGTAAACAACATACAAGAATACAGAGAAATAAGAAGACAAGTATGCTTTAGAAGCATATTAATACATCATAAAAAATCCTAAATACCATAGAAGGATTTTTGACTTGCTTGTGACACAAAAGGGTTTAACGATTATTTGTAGGCATGTTATGAGATTAGATGGTTTTTGATGGAGAGTGTGGAGCGGAGGTGGTTGTAGAAGGATAGTCTCTTTGAACTTGAGGTGGTGGATGTGGTCGAGTGAGAAGATATTCAATCCAATTGATACTCTTACTCAACGCAAGGAATTATTTTTGGTTGTAGATGCAACATGGGCAATACCCACTATGAGTTTCAAATTGGTCCAATGTGAGGGTGGTGAGGTAGGGTTTGGAGAGTATGGTGATGATGGGATGTTGTTTTGTTTGTTGAGAGAGATGCATTCTAAGAGGTTGATAGGTCATATAGTTGATTTAGTGTCATCAACAAATGCTTATCTCTACTGAGATAGAGATTATGTGTGTTGAAGTTGGTTGTTGTTGAGTGTGATTGTCAACTTTTGGAGGTGTAAATTAAGTGTGGAGTTTCAATGTGGATTATGGGTGAAAAGGGAAGATAAAAGGATGTGAAACATCTAATGCTTTAACGGAAAATATCCTTAGGGATACATTTTTACAAACTTCTAAAGGCTACTTGTGGACAAGTAGGATTCAAGTGGGGGGATATTTGATGACATCAAAAAACGTCTATTTTATAGCAATATTTATCCCATGTTATTAACCCATTTGGTATATGTAGGTCCTTATAAACAGGATCTGAATGAGCCTTGAATGACTTATAGTCCTTTGAATAAATCCAAAGATACTATAAGAGACAATGACTATGAATATAAATATTGACGCGGAATATCAATACTTATACCAAGACGAACACAAGAACAAATACTAAAATTGCTATTACTATTACTATTTGATTGTGAATACTCAATCAACTGATATAGTTACAATACTATTCTATGTTCCTTTTATATAGGCTTAAGGAAACCTACCAACCCGTTAAGTGATAATGCTATCTCTTCCTAAATCAACGCTAAATTGATAAACAAATTACTAAAATTACAAAACAGACTTAACTGTCTGAGACCAAGCATATAAACTTTAAAACTACCAGACTTAAGTAATGTTGGCTGACTTAACTTGCTCTACCTCACGTACTGTCTATACTAACAGGATACTTACAATGCGCACTAACAACCCTTAACTTAATACTAACATATTAATCTGTTTTACAATAATTTCCTAACAATCCTCGCCCTAACTGATCTCATCATGATACTTTAAGTTCTTCAAAACATTCTGATCTTTAAATACTTTAAGCTTCAATCGACCTGGCTTTAGAGGATATCTCTCTTGAGAACATCCTGCCTTCAAAATAATATGTCTTTATGTCTTCAAATCTTGACAGCAACTAGTCTTCAAAGCTATTCATCAATCCATTGACAATTTTGTACATCAAATCATAAAGTTTTCCAGTTCTATTCTCAATCACGTTCCAGTGTGTTAACTCCTGTGAGCGGTGAATCATTGAAAATTTTAAATGTATTTGATGTCTCTTTGACCAGTTACCGCCCATTAAACTCTGGAGTAATCCAGTTTCTTAGATGTAGCGCTCGCGCAGAAAGGTGTATGTCCATGTCAAACTGAAAACACATTTCAACTCTCCGTGACTTGGAAACATTGGTGAGTTGAATACCATATGTTTTAGGCAAACCACTACAAGCCATCAACGTATTTTGATATGCCTTTTAACCATGTAGCCGTTTGCTCAGGGCTATCCATCCTTGAGGCACCTATAAAAAGGTAAATTCCAATGGTGGGATTTGATGACCATATCAACTCTTTGTACATGAAATCTTGGTAGTTGATGTCTAACCCAGTCCACTTATATTTTAGTAAAGTGTCACCCATCATGAATAAGGATTTGCATGTCATTACCATCAGCCTAATCATATGGACTAGTTTTATGGTTTTTCCACTGCCTTTACACAAGCCATAACTTTGTGGGCTAGCCAACTCTTCACTTAGACAGATATGGTAGTTGAAGACCAAACAACTTATTTGCAATTGTCAAACCATAGTCCCGGATTTAAGAATCTTTACCAAGTAGAGCCGTTTGCTCTTGGACTAGCCAGATCCTTATGTTTGTTTAGAACATGGTGAACTGATAACCATTTTGTTGTTGTTAGTGCATAGCACCCTTCACCAAGTGTTATCCTTCTAATCTTCTATCCTAGCTTTCAAAACCCTACAAACTTCACTACTTTCTAATGCCAGCTTGTTTTTCCATCATTTTCAATAATCTATAGCAATCCTCACTCATTTTTCCATCCAAAAGCTTCATTTTTAACATAGTTTGACATACCTCAGCAGATAAAGGATACTTTCTTTCAGACAACATATACACTTCCATGGATTCTAAGTTCAAGCAAAAAGTTCCTCATCATCATGAAGAGAAAAATTATCGTTTGCAGACATGATTATTTGATTTGGTGGAATAAAAGGTTTTGATCTATGTTCAATCTTGTGCAAAGTCCCTTTAGTGGCTCTGATACCACTTGTAGGTCCTTATAAACAGGATCTGAATGAGCCTTTACAGTCCTTTGAATAAATCCAAAGATACTATAAGAGACAATGACTGTGAATATAAATATTGACGCGGAATATCAATACTTATACCAAGACGAACACAAGAACAAATACTAAAATTGCTATTACTATTACTATTTGATTGTGAATACTCAATCAACTGATGTGTTTACAATACTATTCTATGTTCCTTTTATAGGCTTAAGGAACCCTAAACGCGTTAAGAGATAATGCTTATCTCTTCCTAAATCAACGCTAAATTGATAACTATTACTAAAATTACAACAGACTTAACTGTCTGACCAAGCAGTATTAACTTTAATACTACCAGACTTAAGTTAATGCTGGCAGACTTAACTTGCTCTACCAGACTTAACTTCTATACTAACAGTACTTACTATAACTAACAGACTTAACTTTAATACTAACAGTATTAAGTCTGTTTACAATATTTTCCTAACATACTTGCCGTTAAGTATAATAAACTACCTATCATGCCTCTATATTTGGTATTATCTATGGACTCGCCTTCTTCGTCCCTTGTGAGTTTGGTTTCCGTAGACATGGGGGTTTTCATTGGCTTAGAGTTTTCTAGTCCAAATTTCTTAAGCATTTCCTTAATATATTTTGATTGATTGAAAAATATTCCATCATTTAATTGTTTTATTTGTAATCCTAAGAAAAAAGTGTTAGTTCCCCCGCACAATACTACACATTTATGCACCAACCCACCTGACATGCTCATGAGGCCAACACACAGTATGCTCTGATCTCACAGTCTATCTTACAAGTGTCTATCCACACTTTCAATACTATACACTCAGAACCGATTATACACACATGCGGAGGACGATCTTAAATTGCCGAGATAGTCTTGAGACGCGTCTTAGTCTCTGTTACATCGGGAACGTGTACACGAGACTAGTCCATTTCATCCAAACCTCTATTCTAACTATTTCTATTCATCATACGATTCTCTCTTATCTATCTCTAGTGGGTCACTTATATAGTCGAGCTTTCTCTCAGCTTTTGGAGCTTGTTTGTACTATCTCGGCAACAAGAGACATTGCATACTCAATACACTATATCTGAGTATACAAGACTATTACTTGTAGGCTTTTATCTGATCTACTATAACTCAAAAATCAATAGTCGCAAACAATCCCGAGGTTGTAGCCACGTAAACCCTCTCATCGATGTTAGACACAACATAACGTTACCTGTGACATCATCACAAGGAAACAGTCACCTCACTCCACATTCCGCGATTTGCTAATACTACTGAGCGTACAATCTACAACCTGGCACAACATCTAGTCCTCACGAAGCTCTATGCCGAACTACCCCTACATACTCATACAGCGGCGAATTATGTCCTTTGTTACCTGATTTACGCTTCTGAGACATGCCCTATTTAATAGGCCTATCATTTTAACTGGAGCCATGAAGGAAGCATAGGCCTCAGTTTGCGAGTGGTAGCATCAAGTGATCATCGAGACACTACATTGGTACTTAGAAATTGTATATGAGGATACTCTGGTCGCTTCAGATTTTGTAAATTAAGATATGCTATAGAAGAATGATTCAGATGAGATGTCACTTTTTTCAAAATGTATATAGGGTGATGTATGTCTAGATAGAACATTTTCATGTGCAAGTTAGCCGGTGAGTGAGAATTATGTTGATGCTGTGGTTGATGTATGTGACACTCGAGTGCGATGGTGTGAACACGAGTATAAGTCGTTGGGACACACATTAGACTGCAGTTGGGACGGTTGCACAGGTTTCTGTAGGGGTGTCTGTGGATAGTGTCTGAACACGTTGAGGGATCGGGGAGATCTCAGGTGCATTTGATGTCTCTTGGGGGGCGGACACGGATGAGGTCCAGTTTATCAGTGTACACTGTGGATTGGTGGAACACTTGTGGAGTGTATAGGGATCTGGTCTGGGAAACAATGATTCATGAGCAGAGTATGTGCTGATATATGGGGTGGGTATACTGACGTAGACGGCATACATTGGATTAGATGGTATGAGTTGCGAGCAGGACCGTTGGGTACACACATGACTTAGAGTTATTGGGAGGATGGGGTTATGGGAAGTCAGGGCGTGATCTTGTGTGAGGCGGGTCACAGAATCTAAGATACTTTGTAAGGAGGAGAGACTGTACGTTGACGGACTTGAGATGAGATTATCAGGGTATATGGAAGTGGGTGGGTGTATAGGAGGTGGGGGGTAGATGGTAGGCGAGTTGGAGTTGTGCAGTAGAGGGCATAACAGTCATCTCTGGGAGCGAATGGTATATTCAGATGAGAGTCTCTGCGACAGCGTGAACATCATGGTCTGGAGGGGATGGGATGTGCAGGTGGTAGTCACTGGGGGGGTGTTGTTAGAGTATCTAGAGGATGGAGTCACTTCAGGGGAGATGATATTGACACAGTGGTTTCACATCAAGTGTATGTTAACACTGGCGTGGTGGTCAGGGAACATATGACACAAGCCTAGTATGTGACACGCGTGAGTGGGGTGTGACGAGTAGTGCGGAGGCTAGGCGGGTGTGGGGTTGTTAGAGAGAGTTTTGTGTATCTTATGGTCTCTGTAGACGCACGACTGTTGGTCTAGACGGTTTTTGTATGGAGGATATTGAGTGGGATCGGGTGTGAGAGACCTCACAGGACCAAAGATATTTGAGATACGGTCATTAGTAGAGAGTAGAGACTGCATAGACACACACTGTGCAGAAGTTGTTTTTAGAGGTAGTGGATCTGACGGCTTTGTTTTGAGGTGGGTGTACGACAACACGAGCAATGAGGGTCAATAGCATTTTGGGGTGTATTCACGAGAGGATAGGGGTCAGAGGTGCGAGGTACAGAGTGGTCATAGTGTTGAGCACACACGGTGGAAATATACATCAGATGATAAGAGGTGACACTATAACTGTGGAGTGTGTAGAGAGTGGGCACATAGTTATAGGAGAGTTACAAGTACACAGTGTGGACGTGGGCAATAGAGCATGAGGGAGTGGCGGTCTCAGTAGTCAAGTTGGAGGGAGGGTTTAGTTTGTGTTGGTTGGTTGAAAATGGGACACATACTTTACATATTGTGGAGGAGGAACATCTTTTGACGGGCGATAAGTGTGACTGGGATATATTAGAGACACACACAACGCAATGTGACGACAAGATATGGACTCGGTGACAGACTAGAACTAGTGGCTAGTACGGGTTGTAGAATCTTGTAGTAAAGGACACGAGTATGTGTGTAGACGAGGGAGTGTGGTGGATGGGGTAGGAGAGATTTCATGGGCGGGATTTGAGTGTTGACAACATAGGAGACGATTTGATGGAGGAGGTAGGGGAGTGAGGTCAAGTAGTATAACAGTCAGGCTCATCTTTGAGTCTGAGAGTTTAGAGCATGTCTGGAGCATGACACACAGTATACTCTTTGTCTCACAGTCATGGTGTGTCCTAGTAGAGAAGTTGACTTACTAGATGTTGGAGCAACAGACAGAGTGTAAGTGGTGTGGTTGAGGACATATCCACATGAGACATAGTGATGATATCTAGGAATGGTGGTGATGAAGTCTGGTGTAGAGTGATTGAGCGTGATGTGTGGGAGCGAGAGAGATTAGAGATGTGTGAGTGTAAGGGTAGAGTCTGAGGGTGCACAATGAGACACTACATTATGGAGTCAGTCACAGTGAACTACATTTTGGGATGAGGATAGACTGGACAGCACACATATGCTATTAGGAGTGACTGGGCGGTAAGTAGGACTCAGCTACATAGTGTGAGGTATCACACATGGAGTTATGGGATAGATAGGTGTAGAGAGATAGATAGGTGCCGACTTGTGTTCTAAGATTAGCACAGGGTGAGTTTAGGCAAGAGTAGTTATTGGTTGTTCTTGGGGGACTGATGTCATCAAGAGGTTCGTGATTTATGTAGAGGAGAGGGACACAAGGCACGTGGGATATGAGAGAGTCAACAACGCACATGAGAGAGAGATGCTGGTTCGTACTCATATTGCATAACACAGGATACAGATATCTTAGAAAGGATGAGAGACAGTAGTTAGTAGGTGGACTGGTGGCGGAGTGGTAGTAGCACACACGGTGATCAAGGAGAGACACGTGACATGGAGGACGGGACAGTTGTCTATTATTACTTCTATAGAGGAGGAGAGCAGTACAACACGAATGACTGAAGATCACAGAGTGGGGTTGGGTTAACAATAAGTATAGATACATTGGAGGTATGATCTTGGGTATTTATAGCGGTGGGGACACACACAGGGACACACATAAGGGGACACATTGAGCGGGATCACAGATAGGACATGGTCTGTCTGATCCTGGACGGGGTTTTTTATTGATGGTGAGAGTTGGCAAGGGTCGTCCTGTGGGTTGTTGTAGAGGCACAACGAGGGACTAGAGGGGCAGGGAGTGTTCATTAGGACTACAGCGGATACACATTAGGGTGATTTGTGGAGTATTTTTGATGTAGAAAGCAAAGGGCGCACTGTGTGACAGAGGTGGTGGTTTTCTTTCACATTAGAGTGCACGCGTTGATGTAGAGAGGGAGATGTGAGGGGGAGGGTGTATAGATGACTATCGAGTACTAGATCTACTATTGAATGCTTGCATGGACAATTCAATGGGAGGAGCATATATGTGGTACGGACACAATAGTACACGACAGGCTGTAACACAATCTAGGCGATGATTGAAGTTCAGATACACATGGTGCGGTACACGGATAGGATGCACAGGTGTTGTGAGAGAGATAGATCACACTGTACTGACAACGAATATGGGATGACAACGAATGTAGAAGAATCAGACTCATGGAGAGTGTGTGAGTGAGTGGTTGCGTGGGGAGAGGGGTTATGAAATTGGTTTGGTGGGGGGGATACGTACTTTGACAGATTAATATGGTAGTGTACGGGCGGATCAGTGGCTAGGTTGATGTTCTAATGACACGGTGAGTCTAGGGTATATAGAGTGAATAAGTGGGTGGGTGACGTAGACACAGTATAGACACGGATAGCACAGGAGTGTGAGAGAGAGGATGGGCACAGATAACACATGACTAAGGACATTGAGATAGGTATTGTGACATAGGGAAGGGTTTGATGGTAGGAATGTGATGTAGAGGAGAGGAGTAGGATAGTGAGGGGATTCACGGTATTGATGGAGTGACACATACACATGAGGTAGGAAATTAGCACGAGGGATCACATGAGAGAGGGTCTAATCACACAGGGGAACAGATAGACGGGTGACAGGGAGGGAAGGGTTTTCTCATAGGATGTATGTAGGGATGTTGGTATCAAGAGACGTGATGATTTCGGGCACTTTGAGACGAATATGGATGTATATTCATGGAGTGAGCACTTGTGTGTTAGTACAGTTGCACGTGTGACGAGAGGGTATTGTGGAGGATTTGACTGAAGTGGGGGGGAGAGTGGGCAAGTGGGGAGAGAGTCGCAGGGGGTGTGGGGGGTCTGGGGGGGACAACTCTAGTCTCGTTTTAGAGGGGAGCTGTCATATATTTGGGTTGTGAGTGCGGGAGGAATTAGGGTTGATGTAGTGGTGGGGTTGTGGTTGGATATTGGGGTGGATATTTGGGGAGGTGGTCTAGATAATTGGATGGGTTAGGGTTATTTTTGGGGGGTGTTTGGATGAGAGGGTTTAGTGGGATTGGAGGTGATTTGTTATGGGTGGAGAAGTATGAGTGTTAAATGGTGGGTTGGTGGTTTGTTTTAGTATTGGGTTTGTATGTAGTGTGTTTGTATTTAAATGGTGGGGTATTTTATTGATGTTATGATGTTGGTTATTATTTTTGTATGAGGGGGATAGGGTAGTGTTGTATTTGTGAGGTTAGAATTTGTAATTGAGGATTTAGAGGAAGGTTTGTATTTTGATTATGTAATGATAGGGTAGGGGGTGGGAGTGGAAAGTTGGGTGTGTTATGGTATATTTGTGGGGAAGGGAATTTGATTTATGGTAAAAGTTGGGATAATATTTTTGTATAATATGATGGTGTTGGAAAGTATTGTGATTTGGTGATTAAGAGTAATTATTTAGGGTATGTGTTGTGTTTGTGTTAAAATATATTGGAGTTAGAGGACGTTGAACAATTGGACAATTTGATCCTATGGAATGATATCTTCAAGACATTAGTATCCTAAGACAATGTCTATAGGGGGACTAATACTTGTTGATGTCATCATCTTTCCTAATCTTAGGCACCATACTTTTTGGGTTCCAAGCGGCTTTTGTGTCCATGTTTAAACGATGGACATCTCTTTCAGCTATCCAACCAGTTCCTTCCTGATTTGTATTCTCATACAACTTCGCTTATAATAACTCTTATCTCTTGGATTTCTGAATAGTGGTTATCTGATGCAACTTTTTCTTATGGGGTGTTGCAACAGATTTTGTTCGCTTAGTTCTCTTGGGTTTACTAGCACTAATAGCACTACTAGGCTTCTTAGTTCAGCATTCACATGTCTTTCAATGTATCGAGAAAACACAACATCATGATTAGAATAAAACACACATTTTTCCACATTCTGCACAAACAGCATTCTGCATTCGAAGTTCTGAGTTTGACTGTCATTACACGCAGTTACAGACTTATGTGTTCTTAGGAAATACTAAAATCCTATGATTGTCTTCTACTTCCTTCATTGAAAACTTCCTTGACTAATGTTGCCGACCTTTTTCTTTCACCAGATACTCTTAAGCTGTGGTCTGGCTAACACTAGTAGTGTGAATTACTCCTGAATATTTAACATGTAAGTGATTAGTATTCCTAGAGAGCATAGGCACAGTGGTGTTACTAGTTTGTGCTGTGGTGGATGCAATTCTAAACAGTCCTGGTTTAAGCACATTTGTGTTTCGAACCGCATGGGAGAGAGCGACGAGAGCGGATGACGCGCGCGTGACTGTGAATGAGTGACCCAGTTTAAAATAAACATTCGACACATATTAGTTTTATTAACCGAAGTGTTTCGTTTGAAAACATCCAGTTCGATGAGAATTGAAAAGGAGACGGTTCTATCCCTAAAACTGATGGTTTTAGGAATTCGTTGAGCATTTGTTGTCCGAACAACAGATGGTTTTATCAACTGAGTTTCCACCACACTTTCCTTTTGTTAACCAGAATGAGTTTCTTTACCTCATTTATTCACCATTTCTTGTCTAAAGCATTTAGCTTTCAAATCATTATTTCTTGATATTGTTCACGTTCTGTTTTCGTGAAATACATTTGAAGCAATTTCTTTGCAAACTGGGTTGTTTTTTTCATCTGTTCTTTACAATGATGTAAAGAAAGTTCAAGAGAAATTGAGTGTTTTCAAGTTTAGTCAAAACTTTTTAACAATTATAATGAAACTATCTTTGTTAACAGATTCAGTTTGTTTTCGAAAGCTTTTGTGCAAACATCAATCTTTGACTTTATGAAGATATAAGCATTGCAATTCAGTATAAGCATTTAAATCAGACAGAGAATGCAAATATGACCATGTAACATCTTTAGACACACACTCTAAATATTCGATGAATAGATCATATATGTTTGAAAAATCAGCCTTTTCTGATCAAGCTCGTCAAGCTCCTTATTCAAGGGAATTAACGTATCTCCAAATCATCATTCATTCCTTTTTTATACATGAATAAAACAATGACTGCCGAGTCTGTTTTGTCTGAAAGATGCATTAATAAGATTTCTGATCAAAAACTTCATAGCTCTTGGCAGTTGGGTTATGGACATGCACTACTATATGATAATAGACCAAGTTTGTTGACAATTGTCTAAAATGATTGAAGTTGTTGTCATTTCGTTATAAAGTAAGTCTAACTTTTACTAATGGATTTAGACATGGTTATAAGCCATGTTTTTAGCAATGTTTGGTTTTGTCCAAACAAAACGTTTTTTCTCCACATTGTTCTTCCAAACTTCTTTAGCGCGTTCCAACTGATCAAGATAGTGCTTTGGATGGGGTTTGAAAATTTTCATAAAAGACTAGGTTTTGAAATGTGTAATTATATGGTATTCACTATTGTCTTTATCCAATTTTGATCTACTCATCTCTGAAAGAGTGACCTATCTCTTCCTCATCAGGCAAATCTGTTTGCCAGGATCAGAAGTATCAATATGGGATCTATACAAACAGGGTCTTATCAGATTTGAGACCTTTCATGAGTAACTTTGGATTAGCAAAGGTTGATCTATACCATTATACGTTATCGCATTTGGGTGCTAACATGTGAATGTCTGAATTGACTGATTGTGTTTATAAAGAGGGGGGGGGAATTTCATTTAAAAACTTATCTGTTTCCCCACGGACCCCATTGCTAATCACCCAAAATCCACCACCACCCCCCAATCCACCCCATCAATCATCGTGTCAATGTCTTTTCCTTCCTTAACCTTTAAATCCGAAATAACCTTAGTTTTCTCTTTAAGTTGACCTTCAAATTGTGACCTAGTTAACAGACTCTTTTTGAGTAGCTCATCGTGTTTCTGCTTGAGAACTGAAATTTCTGTTGAGGATGTGTTAACTAGAGTAGACATGATGAATGATTAGTTATGAAATAGTGTAGTGTGAAAGAATTTGTTTGAATCTTAAGTGGAGAGCGGAAGCGTGGCGGAAGCGAGGAGAGGGTGTGGTGTGAGTTTGGTAAGCTTTCAACACGTTCACGGGGATTTACACGTCTATGATTAAAACCGATAAAATGAATTAACGGATTTTACCGAAACCGCAATAGAAAATCCGTGAAGATTGGATGCGGAATCAGCTGGCGAAAATTCTAAAAAAAAAAACTGAAAAGTGTTAATTTCTCATAGAAAACCAGCTTTGGGCCTCGAAAAATCCATAACCTGCCAATAGGGGTTCAGCCGTTATCTCTTCTCGTGTTTGTTTCTCTTCGTTTTGAAGAGTCACGGCCTAAAAAACGAGAGTTACGGATCAAAAGTTATGGCCGATTTACTGAACCCTTTCGCCACAAACAAAATTTTAAAATTGTTTTTTCGTTCGGATGATCCCAAAAAAAATATGCTCGTTCGATCAAAAGTTCCTGCTCGTTCGATCGCAATCGTATCGATCGTCGATCGTTCGATCGCTAGTTCGATCGCAAAGTCGTTCGATCGCAGGAAGGTTCGTTCCATACAGGGTTGTGTCGGTGCAATCGCGCTAGTTCGATCACGCTTGTTCGATCCCGCTCGTTCGATCACTCGTAGTTCGATTCGCATCGTTTTCGATCACCTATTTCGAGTCGCCTCAGTAAAATCGATCACAGTCGAGTCGAAATACAAAACTTATTGTCGCTCGTTCGTGATACGAATTTGCACTCGAATCGACTCCAAAGCGTATTTTTGCACATCGGATCGATAAAGAGTCGAGAACGTTTTTTTATTCGCTCGTTCGATCGTTCTTCACTACAATTTTTCCGCTCTTTTTTTTTCCCACTCGTTCAGAGCCAACGTTTTGCAACACCCAAATGACCACGAAATATAAATGCTTACCGAGTGCCACAAATAACCCAACGAAACTGCCGAATCCGTATAAGCTTATCACAACAACAAAAAAAACCACGAAATCCACCTGAGGCTCTGATACCAATTGTAGGAACCCGTTTACCACTTCCACTTCATAACCCGAAACACGATTCAATCACGAAACTAGAAATGAGGAAGAGATGTAGAGAGAGAGATGAGAGAGAGTTGAGAGAGAAAAAGAAATTTAGATAATAGAAATTAGAAAAAACAAATATTTTCTAAATTGAAAATATCAATATATATTTAGATATTTTAGAAAATAATCTAAATATATAATACCCCTACACAGTTAATGTGACGCGGGGATATTTAACTAGACCACGCTCGGATTTTTTTGGGATTAAACGAAACATATACAATATTAGATATAACTATCGACCCGATCCCGATATTAATACTAGTTACAACATTAACTAATAAAGACCGAAGCTTCAATCGTAGTGTACCTGAGCTTCCTTGTTTGACTCAATAAATTGAGGCTAACATTAAGTGTCAAGTGTAAGTGAGTATTTATAGGCTTAAGGTTAGTTAGTTTCCCTAGTCCTTAACCCAACCAAACTGTGCCCTATTAGTAGTGGTTTTATGGTTTTCTAGTTAGTCACACATGGTTTTGCTTAATACCTCTTAGTACATCTCTTAATTGCAATATAATTGGTACAAGATTTGCTTAAGATTTGAAATCTTAAGGTTGTGTGTATGTTGTTGTTGCCGCGGGTATCAAAGAGCCCAAAAAAAGGACCTAGGTAGTCTATACACAATGTGTATTAGGTACTAGGAAACATTCAGGACACAGCCTTAATTAATCCTTATGTTGTAACAGACATAGGAAGATATCATTTTTGCTAAGTGTTTGTGTTGTGTCGAGTGGCTAGAGAGGGGGAAACACAAAATACAATCTTGTATAGGATTTAGCAAGTACTTAGCTTTAATTAGCCTTAGGTTGTACAAGATTTAGTAAGTATTCTTTGGTTCATGGTTTTTGTTTACCTATGACCGGCCATAATGGATTATTAATACAAGAATTTAATAATTTTTGTGTTTAAGGATTAAAGGTGGTTATTAGTTTGAGTCTAGGATGGTCTAGGTATTTCCGAGGTGTGTCTAAATGTATTTTATTGCTTAACGTAAGCCTTTTACGTGACCAATAAAAATAAAATACGCCAAGTCAATAATTAACTTCTTAATAATTACATAATACTTGATTGACGTAAACCTTAATTCATTTGGTGACCGTTTACGTTAAATGATTATTTTTAGTCTACGCGATTTAGCTTTAAAAGTTAAATTAAAAGTAAACGCGTATCGGACCAAAATAAATAGTGACGAATAATAGGAGTCATAAAATGACCTGAAATTAAGAAATGTTACAGTCTCCACCCGTTAAAAGAACTTTGTCCTCAAAGCTTAAGACCTTGTAGTGGATGACGAAGCTTGGTTTGCGAAAAGTTATGGGTATTTCTGTTTGAACGAATCTTCACGTTCCTAGGTGAACTCCGGACCTCTCCTAGAGTTCCAGCGAACCTTAAACCAAGGTATCATCCGCGCTTCGCTTTAAATCTGTATTGATCTCCCGTTCCATGATTTCAATAGGCTCTTCCACAAATTGGAGCTTATCATCAACGTGAATTCCTTCCAACGGCATGACTAATGGTTCGTCAGTGTAACATTTCTTCAGATTAGACACATGGAAAGTATGGTGAACCTTGCTCAACTCTTGAGGAAGTTCCAGCCTGTAAGCAACCTTCCCAACCTTGGCTAACACCTTGAAAGGTCCGACATATCTCGGGTTCAACTTACCCCGCTTACCGAATCGTACAACCCCTTTCCAAGGTGAGACCTTGAGCATAACCCTATCCCCAACTTCGAACTCCATTGGCTTACGCTTCAAATCAGCGTAGCTCTTTTATCGATCCTGAGCAGCTTGAATTCTCTGCTTGATCAGGATGATCTTTTCCGTTGTTTCCTGGATCATTTCCGGACCAGTAAGTTGAGCTTCTCCCAACTACGGCCAGCACACAGATATCGACATTTCGGCCCATAAGGTGCACTCATATGTCTGCATTTATGCTAGCGTGATAACTGTTGTTATACGAAAATTCGGCTAATGGCAAATGCTTAACCCAACCCTTTCTAAAATTGATCACGCAAGCACGTAGCATGTCCTCGAGAGTTTGAATAGTCCTCTCGCTCTGACCGTCGGTTTTCTGAGTGATACCAATGGCTCATACTCAGTATCTGTACCCAAAGCATTTCCTGAAATGAACTCTAGAAATATGATGTAACCTCCCAATCAACGATCACAAAAGGATTGAAACAGGAGTCCATGACTTGCTACTATCCTATTCAAGGTACAACGTGCCAACTTGGGTCCAATAGATCATTCTTCCCTTATTTGGCAAAAGTGAGAAATTTTGAATATCATCCACATTACCCAGATGGTGGTCAAACCGTGGTGACGACTTAGGAAGCTTGGTGATAAAATCCATCATGATATTATCCTACTTCCACTCGGGTATAGCTGGTTGTACTAACAGTCCCGATGGCCTTTGATGTTCAGCCTTGACCTTTGCACATGTCAAGCACTTGCTAACATATGTGGCGATGTCGGCCTTCATATTGGGCCACCAATATAGCTTTTTCATGTCTTGGTACCACATTCTTTTCAGAACCGAGATGGATAGAGTACTTATGACTTGTGGGATTCGGACCATAACCACGGGGATCTTAAGGTCACCATAACAAGGTAACCAACATCCTGCCGTTTAAAACATAAAACTCCATGTGTGTCGCGTGGTTCTAAACCTTTCTTGGGTAATACATTCTGGATCCATAAAAACCGCCTACATCTTCATGTCTAAAGATTCCTGGTTTCAGGGCTTCGATCATGAGCTTCAAGTATATTGTTTGGGAAGATCGCAAAGCCAATATCCAAACGAGAGCATCGAACCCGCAATGGCTTAATCCGTTCCTTACGGCTCAATGCATTGGCCACTACGTTTGCCTTCCCCAGGTGATAACGAATGTCACAGTCGTAATCACTTAGCAATTCTAGCCAACGGCGTTGCATCATGTTAAGCTCCTTTTGGTCAAGAATGTGTTGTAGACTTTTATGGTCGGTGAACACGGTGCATTTGGTTCCATATAGATAATGTCTTCATATCTTTGATGCAAAAAACACCAACCGAACCAAGTTTCTAAATCATGAGTGTGAGTAGTCTTCTCATGAATTTTTAGTTGTCAAGAAGCATAGGCAATCACTTGCTTTCTCCCAATCTTTAGCCTCAATTACAAACACCTAAACCCTTGTGTGAAGCATCACAATAGACCACAAAGTCTTCGCTTCCTTAAGGTAAAGCCAGAATTGGCGCACTGCACAACTTCTGCTTTATTAACTGAAAAGCATTTTCTTCCTTTTTACCCCAATCAAATTTGCTTCCTTTCTGAGTAAGCTTTGTCATTGATTTAGCAATCTTCAAAAATCCCTTGATGAACCTTCGATAGTAACCAGCAAGACCTAAAAATTGGCGGATCTGCCGCGGTATCAAGGAATGCCCAAATCTTGTGATAAAATTCTATCTTGGCTGGATCCACATAAATACCTCTGCTATCAATGACGTGACCAAGAAATTGTACCTTCGGAATCCAAAATTCATATTTTGAAAACTTGGCATACAACTTCTCATTCTTAAGCAATTCCAAAATCGCCTTAAGATGTTCTTCGTGCTCTTTCTTGTCCTTTGAATAAATAAGTATGTCATCGATGAAGACAATTACGAACTTATCCAAGTAGGATTGCACACACGGGTTCATGAGGTCCATGAATGCCGCAATTGGTGGCGTTTGTATTTCGATATGGCATAACCTGAAACTCGTAATGACCATACCAAGTTCGGAATGCCGTCTTTGGAATGTCTTGCTCTCGTGAACTCTAAAAAGCTGTGTATAACCGCCGACCTTAAGTCTATCTTGGAGTAATGCTGGAACTTTAAGTTGATCAAAAATCGTCGATCCTCGGTATTACAATACAAGACCTAGTTTGACTTTCTAAGACCGATAACATTCTTGTTTGACTTAATATAATTAAGGCTAACACTTCTTTTTGACAAATAAGATCGGGGCTCCCCAAGGCGAGGAACTTGGTCTTATAAAGCCCTTGTCGAAAAGCTTTTGTAGTTGTTCTGACAATTCCTTCATTTCAGACGGAGCCAATCGGTACGGTGCTTGAGCTATAGGCGCGGCTCCTAAAATTAGGTCGATCTAGAATTTCACTGGTCGAGTCGGAGGAAGACCCGACGAGTCCTCGGGAAACACTTCAGAAAAATCTCGGACGATTAGTACGTCCTTAAGTTGCTTTCCTTCCGACTTGTCCTCCTCTTTCTTGGCGGATATTTGTGCTAAAAAGATCTTACATCCTTTCACCATGTACTATTGGGCCTTTAAACATGAGATAATGGTCAACCAAGATTCTCTCCCGTCGTTACTTTTGTTACCACAAAAAATCAAGGTTTCATTCCCATAGGGAATTCGGACAAGTTTCTCATCACACATGATCACGGCGTGACACCTTCTTAACCAATCCATGCCGATAATAACGTCGAAACTACCCAGTTCTACGGGCATTAGATCTATGTTGAACGGATGGTTTAAGAAATTTAAAGTGCAACCCCGCATAATAGTGTCTACCCCGACTATTTTCCCGTCAGCTAATTCCACATCATAACTCTTTTCTAATGGAGTTGTGGCGATGTTAATCAGGGAACTAAATGCAGTAGATATAAAGCTTCTATCGGCACCAGTGTTGAATAAGATAGATGCATAGCGGTTGTTTAAGAGGAATGTACCCATGACGACATTGGAGTCCGGTCCCTCGATGCATTTCATTTCTTTTCCGCATTCCCAACTGCATACACCCAGCCTTGTGCACTCCCATTTCCCCCATCCTTATTCTTCAACTTGGGACAATCTCTCTTGAAATGTCCTAGAGCTCCACATTCAAAACAACCATTTCCTTTGGGATTTGCCCCATTGCCCTTCTGAGTATTAGCAACATTTGTGTTGCCAGAACTCCTGCAGTCGCGGGCAAAGTGCCCTACCTTGTT
>BQNB010057427.1:15711-35833 GCA_026074375.1 Tanacetum coccineum | reverse complement strand
TCTATTGACATCTCATTCCGAGATCGTTGATATTGAATAGGTGGCAATATGCTCCAGCCTCCGAGTACTAAAACCAAAATGCACTAATCGAGTCTAGAGCCAAGAGATCAATCAAAATCTCGTTAGGACACATTCCATTTCAAACACTTGTTGAACATCATCAAGTTCACAAGCTGTTAACAAGAGTCCTACGCAATATCATTGTGATATTTGCCAGAACATCCGAGTGATACTAATGTATTCACAATGAAGATGGAAATCCTGCTTGAGCCAGCATCAAACAAGCTCTTGGTAGGTGACTTGCGAGATTCTATATGAATCAAACTTGTGACAACTGGATATCGATTTGGTCTAGTAAATGAATTGACGGTTGATGAATTTTGATAAAAACATGACACTCTCGATGTGTTACAAAAACACTTTAACGAGTGACACGTCGATTGATTTTTAAATCAATTTTCTCGTTTATCACTAACGTAAACCTGCAGGTCAAACGGTGGTAACGACAACCTCAATCCCATTCAAATGCTCAATCTACGAAGACATACTATCTAGAAAGCTCAAGATTTAAAGACAAAGACTTCCGCTAACTCTGATTTGAAGCTTTCAAGATAAGGCATAGTATGAGAATGTTGGTCAAAGACACAAGATCGCAAGATGGCATAGACGATAAAGACAATGACAAAGGCTCAAAGTCTAGATCGCAAAGCATGAAGGAACAAACCTACAACAAAGAACAAAGAAAAAGACCAAGACCACATGAGCTTAAACGACAAAAGCAATCTCATTTATCTCATGAAGGAGTGTCATCAATGAACTCACTTCGGGGGAGATTGTTAGCCTCAAAATATTGAGCCGAACAGGAAGTTCGTTCATTACGTGTACGAGTCTCGGTCATTTAATTAGTTAACGTTGTAATAGGAAAGTATCGGGAATCGGGCTCGATAGTTAATCTAATATTGTATATGTTTCGGGTTTAATCCCAAGCAAAACCCAAGCCCGGGTCCTAGTTAAATATCCCGCGCGTCATTTAACGCGACAGGGTATATAAACTCTTTTCTATTTAGAAAAGAGTAAGTTGTTCATTAATTAATAATTCTTCTTTTCTATTTTCTCTCACCTCTCTCTCTCTCTCTCTTCTTTCTCTCTCTACAAAAACAACTCATCTCTTTTCTTGATCTAATTTCGTGTTTAAATATATGAAGTGAAGTGTTACGGGATCCTACACTAAGCATGTTATTGGTCCAAACCCAAAAGGAAGGCCACGTGGATAGTGAAGAAACACAAGGGGAGTGATTATTTACACTACATCTACTCACGAAAGAAGTACAACATGTCACATCATGGATTGCCACGCTAGCAATCCGTGTGAGCTAAAGAATGATCCAACGGATAAGATTGTGATCCAATCATTGCTAATCATTGGAAGGCCAGGATGAAAAGGAGCGTGCAAAGGCTAGAAACCTAGAAGATTCTCCTGGCAGCTATAAATAAGACATCCTCACTCACTCTTGGATATCTTCTTTTTCACATTTTTAAGTAGTTAGAAAATTTAAGCTAAATTTTCATTTTTTCAATGTAATTTGCTCTTTTAATTTTCAGTTTCAAAGTATTGTAATCCATTTTAAGCATTAATAAAATCATAGTTTTAGTTTTAATCACTTGTTCTTACTTATAAGCTTTTATAAATCTCAAATGTTTCTGTCTACTGTTTCATAAGCTCATAATAAGCTCTTTCAAGTCTCTAAGCTTGAAATTGAGATAAATTAGTCATTTAATATATTCAAACCTATAAAATTAGTTAAGTACCTTTGCTTATGGATTTTGGACTTTTGGAAGATGAGCTTAAAATGAAAGAGCTCATATGGACCTTTACTAGCTTATCATTGATAAGCTAGAGCTTGTAGAGTAGCCCCTCGAGCTTATTTAGCCTTTGTTTAGCTAAGGCCTATTGTAAGTTTCTTATTCCTTTCCTGTCTTAATTTTCTAGCTTTATTGTTGCTTATTCTACTTATAGTTTAGCTTATTTGCTTAATGTGATTGCTTATTTGGTGTTTATTATAGTCTATCAAATATATTTTCTTTTTAGGATTACAAATTTCTCAAAGTCTCAAAGGCATCTTTATTAACCAGTGTTTTAAAGCAATGTTTTTCAGGGGATCAATAAGCACGAGGTGCGATGGATACATTGGTGGTTTTTGATTTGGATGTCATGCATTAAATATTTTGTCGCATTTCATTTTGTACATCTGATATGGGCTAAAAATCTTTGTATTTTGAACAAGTGAACAAGTTAAGCTTCGGGCTTATGTAACAATTACTTTGTTAAATCTAATGTATCGTTTTCAAACGACTCTTTGGTCGTTCTATATATATCTTGTGTTGTTGATCTGAGAAGTAACACGCCCCAGACCCTTATTCCGTTGTGACCCAATTTGGGGGTGTTACAGTAGAGGTTACTGTTTCTCATCCGAAACATGATATGTGGGCCTTTGAAATGATCATTCGAGGTTCGTAGCGTTAATCAGAAATAGTTTCCCTATCTCCGTTCCCTGATCACATGATTGCATTCTTTATTTGTTGGGCAATGTGCATACTTGTTTTGTACTGAGCAATATTTTCAATAGCGTCATTTAATTGGCGGATTAAGATGTTCTTCATATGATTTCAAAAAAAAATCAATATATGATTAATTCTTTACAGGTTAGGTGCTCTGATTTTTTTTACGTTTGGTTTTTATCACGATGTACTTGTACGTTATTAGTATTATGGGGAAATTCTTAGGAAAGAATTGATACTTCGTACATTGCTTTGCAAAATAAAAAGGTACAAGTATTTTATTGATTTATTCCCTTAGGAGTCACTTTGTGAATCGAGATACAATGTTATAGCGAGTCATGATGTTTAGCCTACAGGTCTAAACGGGCTAGGATTGATTGAATCTGAGCATGATCCTCAGCTTGTCTATCTTCGGCATCATCTACTCTTAATTGTAATACTGCAATCTCATTCTCTGAGGCAGCGAGAGAATCTTGTAGTTCGGAAATTAGGACTTCCTTGTCCTCTCTATCCGCATGAAGTGTGTTAATCTCTACCTCAATATCTTCCAGTCTGGCTGTGAGGTCTTTTGGGTTGAGCTCGGGTGACTCATATGTTGTTGGTTCGCCGTCTGAGAAAGTAGGGGCATCCGGGTAAGATGGTGATGAGGGTGATTTACTTCTCTTTCGAGAGGGTCCAGGTGCTAGTTCAAGTTCTGTACGGACACTATGATCCTTTGGTAACCATGTTTCAAGATAGGGTTCATGCGTTGTAGTAGAAGTTAGGGCTAATTCCACATTAAGTAATGGTATTGCCTGGGATGTTGGTAAGTTAGATTCCATTGGAACGGAGTGTTCCATGGTAACTTCCTTTTCAGAGGAGTTAACAAGTATGGTGTTGGAAGGGGTTTGAGACATTTCTCGGGTATGTGATTTATAATAGGATAGATTTCTTATTTCAACTCATGTGACTGGGTAGTAGTTACCCTAGGGGAGATATTTATATTTGAGGCAAGATGTATTGTTTATTTTGAATAATTATGCAAACCGGGGTTGGGTGGGAATAAATGAGTCCAAAAAGTTGCATTTCTAGAAGATCTCTAGGAATATCTTAGTAACATGGAGTCATAACATGACTAGCCAGAATTCGTAGTTATATGGACAATACAATCTTTAAAGTTTCATTAAATGTTCATCCCGTGTAGAAGTTTTCTTGTTCAATTAGTCTCGACTAAGGGTCACTCCTAAGCGAGGAATGTTAACGAAAGTACTTTTAAGGAATAATCTTATTTCTCATGAGTTTTACCCACCACTGGGGATTTTAACAAAGATTTTGGGTTATGGAATAACCACCCACATAATTAAACCTTGCGGCCTGATCAAACAAGAACAGCCTTGATGTTGATTTAAGTATTGTTATGTTTCTCAATCTTTTTGGTGAATTCCTCCGCTTTGGAAATTACTGACAATTATCAGTTGCGTCCAAACTTTAATATTTTAATTTGGCATGGGGGGTGACCCAAAAGTGTTGTAAGATTCCTGACAACAGGTATAGAACTGTAGAGTTGACTCAGGAATTGGTGTAAACCTTTATATCTTCAAATTGTTAATTTCGACTGTTGCTTCTTACTTTTACCGTTTATATCTTATCCTCTTGCTGTTATGAATTTGTTATCCTAGATTTCAAGTGATGTGGTATTCATCGATTATTGGTGCATTCAAGTGATGCATACTTTTGGTAAATTCTTGTATACTTCAAAATACTTTTAAGTAGGTACTGATGTCTTATATAAATAGTCATTTATATAAGTAATGTAGGCAACCCAAAAGGTTGTTATAAGTAATTCTTATGTAGTGAAATAACGAGAATGCGGTTCCCAAAGTAGTCCGCAGTGTTTATATATAGCTCTCATATAATGAGATAGTAAGTATGTAATTACTGATGTAATCCACATCGTGTATGCAAATAAATCTTATATAGTGAAATACTGATTATACGAATAGGGCTAACTACCCAATGAAAATCGCATAAGGTATGGCAGTTCCTGTACTATGACGATATAAATGTGTAAATCATAGAACATGTCATCCCCTAACCATGGATGATAATTTGTAGTCCAAAAGATCATGTATCCCATGACGGACAAATAGTAGTTCAGTTAATTGGTGATATCATGTCAGACAGTTACTAACTTAGAAAGCAGATAGCAGTAGATAGAGTGCACGTTATTATGTCACGTTTTTTTTGAGAGCCAGTTATAGTCTAGAGTTACTAATGCAACCTAGTTCTCTATAACCAAGGGCTCTGATACCAATCTGTCACACCCCCAAAATATCAGAGTATAATGGCAACCGGGGGCGTGTGACTTCATAAATATCACAACACAAGGCAATAAAGAACGCCCTCTATATGAGACGTTTTAGAAAATTGATCATTTGCAATAGGTAGTAATAAATTGTTTAAACATTGTGCGGAAGCATAAATCGACAAGACAACATGGTTTTTAAATGGAACAAATGATCTTTAGCTAAACTGGAAATGACTGCAATGCATGAGACTTCATATAGCATCTTCACTCTTAACACCTGAGAAAAACATTGCTAAAGCGTCAACATAAAGTTGGTGAGTTCATAGGTTTGTTTGTTTGATAATAGTGATGAACCACAAGATTTTAACCATAGTGTGAAATATAGTATCCCTATAAGTCACCAATGAAAAGCATTTACTATTGTCTAAGCTCATGACACCGACGCGTTAACCTGTGTGTATCCCACAAAATGAATGCCCATGCAGGTGACAAACCCAGGACACCCGTAATGTCTCAAATGAAACTGTATTCGCTTGACTAATGTCAGTCCAAGACAAACAGGGATGTCAATCCCGATAGATCTACCCATAACATTCGCGCTTACAAGCAATTAACGGTTCATGATAGCGGGCAATTAGCAACTTGGATTTAATAGGGACTTAGACCAATCAGTAATGAGTAATTGTACTTGTGTTCATGCGTTTGAAATAAGCAATGTTCTCACCCCAAAAGATGATTTAAAAAAGATGATTTATAATCAGTAGAGTTTGGCTACGAATACACACCTTAATGATAGAAAGCAAAAGTACTGCAATAAGCCGTATGCAAACTGGAAAATTGATACAACCACTCTAATCTGACCACGTAAATAATGAATATCATGTATACTTAACATGTATGCAAAACAAATGAGTTACAATGGCATTATCCATCCTAGGTAAGTGGCTTTGAGTTAATGGAAATATTATTCATAATACTTGTAAAAACTAAAGTTCTCATGATACGTCTTTTCCCTCGTTAGGTCAAGTTTCTCTACTACATGTTCATATTCGTATATCATTTACTTACCTGATAAAATATAAAGTTGTATGGGTATAAGGGAACATGATTAGTCCATGTCGGATAAGTCTCTAAGTAGGTCCAAACATTCTACTTATGACTTACCGAAAATGTCAAAAATGAGAGGATTTTACGTCTATTGGTCTACATAGATGGTATAAATTTTTCCAGACATATCATGTTTCACATAGTTTAATAGGTAAGGATTAGTTATTAGAATGATATAAGTCTTTGATTAGTTACACATTATACCGAAAACAAGTGTAGAGTTTTAAGAAAATAACTAGCAGAATATAATATGACTTTAACTCTAAACGGGTCAACTTTAAGTGTTCGCGAAGCACACTTCGTTATTCATTAACCCTTTTTACTTGGTTCTTTTGCTGCCATTCTTTTTTATTTTATAATCCATCTAAAAAAGGAGGGTTCCATTTTTAATAATCACTTCTAGGTGCCTTGTTAAATTAGCAAAAGTTGGTGCATAATTATGATCCTTTATATTACACATAAAATCATAGATCTTCTCGGGTCGATATCTTGGTCGTTTCTTATCCGTTTTAAGTGATTCCAAAAGCCAATGAAAGCTTATTATGTCTACTTTATAATGGTTAAGGGTTATGTTCTTACTTGTTAACCATTTATGTTCGAAATCAAATTTAATATGTCATGTTTTTACGTACACATGTAGGTTTTACTTATGTCATAGTAGCAATTTTTTCACGTGGGGCATTTAACTTCTTTCAAGTTATTTTTGAACTTTAAGCACTTCTAATTAGGACTAATGCATGTAATAAAAAGTATTGAACATGGAAAAATGCAACTCACAATGGTTTAGACGATTCAAGAGACGTACGAGCTAGAAAATCCTAGAAAACCCATGTTTTCTACTTCTACTCGTACAAACCAAAACCAAAGCTATAACTTCAAGTAAATAGTGTTTTGTAATCACCAAAACAACCCAAGAGAGTGTATTTGCAGGTTGTAAGAGTATGGCATCAAGGGAGCAAACAAAAACTAGTTTACACGAAATTAGGTTTTAGTACACACTTAGGGTTTTCTTTGACTAGTTTAGGTTCTTGTTCGACATGTAGGGACTGTTTAGGTTTAATTCTTGTTTAGAATTCTTTTGTAGGTGTTTAAGGAACATACAAGGAAGGTTTAAAAGTATCAAGTGAGGTTCTTGGTTGATCAAAGTGTGTGTTTGGGGCTGTTTATGCTCTCGTCAAAACAAGGAAGCAAAAGGGAGTGTGTGTGTGTTTTTCAAAGGTAATGGCAGCTCCAAGACTTCAAGTGCTATGTTATAACCTTATAAGGATCATGAAATCTCATCCATTATCATAAGGAATAGTGCATAGATAAAAAAGGTATGGATTGTCGCTTTATGCTACAACAATGTTCAACACTCAAGATCAAAGCATATAGATGTGAGATACCACTTTATTAAAGAGAAAGTGAAAAATAAAGTGGTGAAACTCCACTTCGTCAGAACAGAATATCAACTAGCAGACATCTTCACCAAAGCTTTACCACGTGAAAGATTCAACTTCTTGATAGAAAAGCTTGAAATGCTAAGCATGTCTCCCGAAACTCTGAAAAATCTGGCTAAAGAAGAGGAAGAGTAATGGTGGTAACTCTTCAAATATCCTATGTACAATATGTAAATAAGAAAATATAAAACCTCAAAATGATTTTTCATTTCTATAAAAAAATTCAAAAAAAGAAAATACAAAAATAAAAAACTAGAAAAATACAAAAATATGTAATTCTGACATGTCTTCTGGAATTGATAACATTTACGGCCTTAGAAATGTCATTCAATAATGACACAGTGCTGTAAATGAAGTTCGAGCGGAAGTTGTAAATACTTTCAAAACATGTCAATGGTTTGCATTTATTTCAGACTGCAACCCGGTCCTTATTTTTCAGGCAAGTTTATCGTCAAAAAAATAACTTGACCTCACAACGGGAATTCAATTTCCCGGGTATGAATTACTTTACATTCATACAAAGGCTTGTGTATACTTTGCTACACAACCCGGGCTATCTAACAGAATAGTTGTACGTGTCAGTGCATTTATTTATTTTTTCAAAATAAGAGAAATCTTATTTTTATTGGTGGAAAAGTTGTCTTTCACAATGAATCAGTGTTTTCAATAATCACAAAAAGATTTAAAAAGATGATTCGACCACTCAAACAATGACTACAACTCTTTAAATAGAAAACGGGTTATTATTTGAGGGGGAGAAAATGCCATCAAATAATCTTTTAAACGGTCTTTCAAAATAAGTCATGGAATAAACGGATAAAGTTTTTGATAATGACGGGTCACAATTTAAAGGAGAGTTAATTTATATTAACTACAAGGGCTTTAGATGTCATTTGTATCAAACTTTAGAGACTTATTTGCAAATTGAGACTTAGTGAATTCAGGCTTTACACTACATTCGAACAATATTGACAACACCTCATAGTATTAAAAGACTAAGGAATGTTTGGATATAATCACATAGTTTTAAAATCCTTAAAGTTGTCTTCTCACGAGTTGATGTAAGCTTTATTTAATTCATTTCTCGAACCATTGATCTCAAGTATATGTGCGTACAAGGTTTTACTGATTCCGAGGTATCGAAACCAGCAAGGGGGAAGGAGTAGATACACCAGATCGTACTACAAGTACACGTGATAGAGCCCATACCTTCTTTTTATTTAAGGCCATACCGAGAAGACGAATGTCATAACCGCAGAGAAAATTAGTTTTTTAACTTGTTACTTTCGGGTGCACTATTTCAACCACACAGGGGAAGAGATATCTTGTGATTTCTAGTATGCAATCATCTTAATATCTTCCTAGAGATCCTTTTATAAACATAAGGATAACCTCTAGTAGATGTACAGTCCTTGTATGACATAAACACTAATCAATACTAATCATTAAACTAACTGTTACAAGATAATTACTAACATAACCATTTAAGTGATAATCCTTTAAGATTCCTTTATCCACGGCAGTACTTCGATCTTTGACTGGCAGTACCTTGACTTTCTACTTAGCAGTACTTTGACCTTTTGCTTAGCAGTACGTTGACCTTTTGCTTAGCAGTACGTTGACCGATTCACTTGTTTTTCCCAACAACAGAGAAGGATCAAAAACGCATAGGATATGTACTAAGAAATATTGATGATCAGTTGCTCAAAAGAAGAATCATGAGGAGTCTTAAAATGTTGGTGGGTGGAAGGAACATAGAGACGTACAAACGACTGCTGCAAAGGATAGTATGACTAGGTCATACTTGATTTAAACATGTCAGGTCATGTCTCATATCTTATTTTGTATAATATATAACTATGTAATGTACATAAATAACAATATATCAAAAAATTTCATGAATTTTTCATTAAATTCAAAATCTTTCAAAATGTGTACTTAACACTATATCCTTCCCTCATAAATTGAGGGGGAGCATTAATATGTTCTGAATAAGCTTGCCAATTAGTAATATCTCTCCCCCGTATAGTCTTAATCAACTGATATCCCAAATATCTAAAGATTTTGACATTTTGGATAAGGGGAGAAAATGTGATTAAAACTATGTAACTAATAAACATGATCTAAAAGGACTCTAGTGCTAGCTTCTCCCTTGTATGTGCAAAAGGCTTTCGGTAATCGATGCACATATGCAGGGGGAGCATTTTCAAAAGATGAAAACATAAAGGTACAAAAGCTTTGATTTATATCACAAGTACCTCGATCAGTTTTTCTAATATGGTTTTAATGTCAAGAATAGAGATACCTAAAAGACTGACCATGTATTTAATTTTATGGAGTTATAAGGTGGTTAAGATTAGGTATTTGTTCCATGATCCAGCCAGAACCGGAGAGATCTACCTAGGGACATTCCATTAGATAGTGTAGAAGTCCTTAGGTATGATACAAAAGGAGTAAAAGTAAGAATGAGGAATAATACAGACTAAAATAGAGCTAACACTGGAATAAACCCAACAAGGTGTTAGTGATGAAGTATTGGTAAGCATTGAAGGGGTTGAAGAATGAAAAAGAAATGTAAAGATAAAGGGTGAAAAGAAAGAAGCCCTCCTTACACTTAAGTAGAAACCATGTCAATACATATGCTATCAAAAACACTAAGTTGTTGTCTGGTATTGAAGATAGACATCATGGACCTAGTGATGTGATGCACAACCCTCCCTAGCTACTCAGAATCTCTTAAAAGATTTCTATTTCAATTCTCACGGAGACTAAATATGTTATCTATCAACTTTCTCACTCCGAGTTAGTTGGTATTGAAAAGGTGGCAGTCAACTCCAACCTTCAATTACTAAAATCAAAGTGCACTATTGAGTCTAGAGCCATAAAAGATCATCCGTAAATCTCACTAGGACACTATTTAACATTTACTTATTCTTAATACATTGTGAAAACAAGAAATATATCAAGAGTCCTACCCATTATCCTCGTGATCTTGCCAGAACATCAGAGTGATACTTAAGTATTCACAATGACGATGGAAATTCTTCCGGAGCCAACATCAAACAAGCTCTGCGGTAGGTGACTTGTGAGATCCTATATGGATCACACTTGTGAATTGGATATCGATTTGGTCTAGATTATGAATTGACGACTTAATGGGTAAGATAGTAACTAACCGATTCACTCTTATCGTGATGTCTGCTTTGAGACGTTCCAATAAAGAGAACAAGAAAGTAAGGTAATTCTGATTGTCACACATCAGAAGATCCGATACTAATGCTAGAAATCTTGTCAAGGAGATTCTTCTTAATTTGAATCTACCTGATCACAGGTCGGTCCTCACGGAACCGAAGGTTAATCCAACTAAACTCGGGCGAATGACAAAGCCATATTCGTCCACAAGCTTTATTACTAACTGTTTTATTACAGGTTCATGTAAAGATGGAGATGGAGATACTTCGTTCCACCAGAGTCAAGTTCATAACCGCATGCTCATACTCGATCAACAAATATTAAGATATGATGAAAGCCCAAGTACATGTTACTCAAGTCTTCCGTTACTCTGATACTCAAAAAGATCTTTCTTGAAGTCATTATGTGTTCAAGATGAAGCAATCCAAGGGAGATAATCCAATAGCTTTCAAGATAAAGAAAGGTATGAGCATGTCGGTACGAAGGTCACAAGATCACTAGGTGGCAAAAGATTACAAGATAACGCAAAGAGATAATATTTGGCGGATGATCTCAATGAAGCTCAAGATTACAGTTTATCAAAGCAAGTAGGAGCAAGCTCAAGATTAAGCTCACTACATATTAAATTAATATAAAGATTAAAGATTGAAGACTACGAGCAAAATCAAAGACATTCATAGAATGTTAGGTTTAAGATTTTTGTAACTTGAAGTGACCTCCCTTAGGGGGAGATTGTTAGGAATCAAGAAAAGACTCGGTCACTTCCAATATAGTATATCATAGCTCGTAGTTAAGTGTTCGATTACGAGAAAGCTAACCAGGCTAAGCCCATGGCACATAAGCCCATGGACAACCACTTTTAGGAAGTATATAAGCCCTAGGGTGTTGGTCATTTGTAAGAACACCTTTTCTATGTTATTCTCTCTCTACAAGTGTCAACCATCCTTTCTCTCTCTAGTTCTTTCATTAAATCTCATATAGTTACTTGGTTTGTGATATCATCAATTAAATTTATACCTTTAGGTAACACAATGCAGGCTTTGCCAAAGCCTTCAATCAAGTTGCTAATATCACAAATTGTGTTGACATTCGCATTTGCTATATCAAACTTATAAATTTGTTTTTTTTGTATTTCAAAATGGTATTTGTTGTTCCACTATTTACTAGATATTCGTCTTCATCATTTTTTAAAATAACATAAAAAAATAAAAATAAAATAAATAAATAAGCAACTTATAGTAAAAGAAACTTTAAAAAGAAAAAAAAACTTCATTAATTAAAACTAAAAAAACATGAGTAAGAATGCTAGAATATATCTAGCTTATTCAACACAATACCAACTCATAACAATTTTATATTTTCTTTTACGAAGCATTCATGTATATATCAAAATATTATAGCATATATTCTAACATCTATGAAGATAGTATGTAATATGTTTGACACACTTGTATTTTTCGTACATGACATTTTTATTTGCTCCGTTCTTATTTTACCACTTTAGTGATTGGTCATTTTTCATATTACTTCAACCATATCTATGGCCTTGATAAATGACCTATAAGCATTTATTATTATATGATCACATTCATTTGAGGAAATGAAGATCTATCGTTGATCATGTCATCACATTCACTTGAAGAAAATGAAGATCTATACATTGAGCATTTCATCACATTCACTTAGGAAAATAAAGATCCATACATGTATTATCGATATATTTAAATATGTTAGGTCAGATTAAGTATTGAATCACACTTGGTGCGGTTTAAAAATGTAGAGATTAGAAGATAGGAAACAAGTCTTTATCAATTTCAAATTCTATAAAAGGGAGAATTGCATATATATCCCTGCAAAAGCTCAAAATTGCATATATATCCTACTAAAATTTATAATTGCATATATATTCTTTCAAAAGCCAAAAAATTGCATATATATCCAACTTAAACTACTAATTGTATATATATCCTTAATAAACTTTTGTAATTACATATATATCCTTTCTTAACCTTCATAACTACGTATATAACATTATTAAACCTTTTAATATGTCTTTAATATCAAAAATAATTATTTAAAAATAATTATGAATTCTGAGTTAGTATGATATTTATAAATAACAAAAATAACATTTTTTTTCAAAAGTACGATGTCTCGAGGTTCAAAATAAACTTGATGACAAAAAATTATACATCAAGACGATATTTAACATCACAAAAAAATCAACTTATATAATATATAATACGAATGCATGAAATAAACTCATCAAATATATATCATCATCGTTATATATATGTATAAAAAATATTTTTACAATGAAAGTGTATATTACCACCAACAAGTTTGTAAGTAAAGAAAAAGTAATTTAAAAAAAATATATTTTTTATATTCATAATTATCATTTATATTAGAGTTGTAAATTTATATTAAATATTTATTTGTATATATATAACATATTTAAGGTTTTCTGAAAATGTTATATGTAATTTTAAGTTTAAGTTGGATATATATATGTAATTTTTGAGCTTTTTGAAGGATATATATGCAATTATAAGTTTGAGTTGGATATATATGCAATTTTGAGCTTTTAGAGGGATATATATGCAATTCTCTCTTTATATGAAAGAGAGAAATAGAGGGGAGATAGTTAGGAAGCTTTAGACACAAAGTGAGACAAACTTATCATCTTTCTTGTAAGAAGGGGGTATTAATAGAGTTGTGACCTCTATGTTTATTCTTCCCATCCCCACCTTCTAATCTTGGTTAGTGAGCTTTTTTCTTATCACGTCGCTCGAAAGTATGCTGCGCATAGCGGGGGAAGTCTAGCGGTAAAGATAATTGTTTAGTGAGATAAGATTACAGTTTATAGGTTTATAAACAAAAATAATAAAAGTTTGATGGTTTGGAGGGCTATGAATTAAGATTTAAACATAAATGTTTTGAAGTAAGAGAGAAAGAAAGAATAAGAGAAAACCCGGTTTGACCCAAAGGTTTCAAATCGGTTATGGTTGAAAAACAGGGTCAACTTGTTAATTATAAGCCACAAAGAATCCTCTATCCCATTCACATAAATCAGTTACCAATCACACATATAATGTCATTAAATCCGGACAAGATGTTTTTTTAAGTCCATTAAAATTTTTATGTGTGTCATATTTTAATTGTCAAGATTATTCGTTTCTAGGCTTGTACATTTAGTTTCCAAAACTTGTACATTTAAATGTAGTGGTGACCGCAGAGGACACCACCACGTCTCAGCGCCAACTCAACTTTCTCTCTCTTAGACCACATAGTGACCAAACACATGCAGTGATGACCGCAGAGGAAAAAAAAAACATTACATTAATAATTAAACATTTTACAAATTAAAATACGGAAATAAAAATACACGGAAGAAAAGACGGAAAAAAATTACGGAAATAAAAAACATGAACTTGACGGAATTTAAAAATACAACACAGATACGTTTTAAAACATATAGTTCGAATAGTATCCGTTGGAATAGTAGTTGTTTGATTTCAAATTTGAAAATTACATTACGGAATTGAAAATTACATTATGGAATTGAAAATTACATTACGAAATTGAAAATTACATTACGGAATTGAATAACAATAATGTTAAGCTAATGAAACCGTATCCTTACGGAAAACCTCAACCACATTTCTTTTTGTAATGTTAAGGTAATGCTTTGATGGTTTAGGAGTAAAAACTGAGACATTGGCAAGTATCATAGCAGCTCCTACTGTAATATCCTTTTCATAACTACCCACATCAAGGACTTTGTAGTGTATTGTTCCAGGTACTGTACCCGATAGATCTTTCAGAGTCACATTTAAATCTCCAAGAGCATTCGGAGAACAAGACTTCACTATTGCAACAACTTGTTCAAGTTTTCCCTTTTTAAGAAAGTTGTCGATGTCTCCCAAACATCCAGTTACAGTGCCACCAAAAGCATTCACATAGTTAGTGGCGCTAACCCACGCCCCACTGTTAAAATCAGCATCCTCACCCACATCCTCAACAACTTTCTGCATATATTCTTGTGTCGACATTAAAGCCCCATCCGGATCAAGAATAAATACATTTTCTTTAAGCAGCTTGGCTCGCTGAACAAGACCCGCAGGACCGGGTATTATCCTAACTGGGTTTGGGGTTGAGGAAGATGGTTCAACACATATGCTATTAGAGAGCTGAACAACACCCGCAGGACCGGGTATTATGGTAACTGGATTTGGGGTGTATGGAGATGGTTCAACATGTGCGCTACTAGACGAACGCAGAACATGTGTTAAATGGAGATCAGAATCGTCTATATCAAGACTGTATTCCCATGGATCATTTTCGTTAGTGAAATTGGAATCCATCTGGATAGTTGGATAAGAAGTTGTGTGATATAATGAGGAGATGGTGGGGGTATTTATAACGAAAAACTAGCCGTTGGAATTCAAAATTTGAAAATATAATAACGGAATTTAAAATACAATACTTTATTTAAAACATTAAATTAAAACAACATTACACTAAAATAGTTTCTAGTTTATTAATCTGATGACTCGTAATCTGAATCAATTCTCATCACCCCAAATTCCATAAAGTATTCATCATCATCAGCTTGTTTTTGCCTAATCTTCTCCTCCCGTGCCTTTTCATCCATTGTTTGTTCTTCTAGTGTTTCTCTTAAGGCTTCTTCATCTAGATGTAGTTGATGTAACTCTTCCGCAGTAAGGTATACATCACCAATCTCATGTGTCTGTGATGACGAACCACCTATATGGGTTTCTGAGCGGTGGTTGTATTTTTCATGTATCCAAGCTAACTTAGCATTCATTTGTTTTTCTAGTTTTGCCGCCTTTCTGTACATAGAAAGATTTAGCTCGTAATCTTTATCAGAACCTTCTTTTAAGAAAGTGTCGATCAAAGCACGGCTCTCTTGTGGAATGTGATTACATTTCTCGTATGCTTTTCTAAGATCTTCTTTAGTTGTGCATGCATTATCAAATTGCAAGGCTAAATCCATAATCGCTTTCTGATGAACCATATCTTCGTCAATTTGTTTTTGAACCAAAGCTTAGATTTCATCGTCGCTATGTGATATCGAACAAACCATTTAAAACAGATAATGAAAGTGTATAAAATGTATGTGTTTTGTGATTAAAAATGATATAAAAAGTGAGATTTTATAGTGAATGGGGGATTGTTTATTTTTTTAAATAAAAATATAAAAGAAAGAGTTAATTTTTTTTTAATACGAAATCTTCCTCCAATTGTAAGGTCGTGCAGAAGACCTTAACTTTGCAAAGGTTGGAGGCGACCAGGTCTTGCTTCGGTCGGCGTAGTAGGGTGACCAAGTCCCTTTTATTGCCACATGGGACGACCGACCGCAAAAGCTCGTCCCATTACGTTTAGCCTTCCAAACTTTGATGAAAAGCCTATTTATTACTAAAAGGTCAATGAAACAAATTTTTGAGACACATGACCTGCTATTACCATTAGTTATAAATAACAAGTTTTTACATGCATGACGGCATGACTAAGCTTTATGTTTCAAAAGTCACGTCGTAGCTATAACATTTTCAAGACGTTAGTAAAAGCGGCACAATATACAAATATATATATATATAGGTTTATATATTTATATATTTATATCGTATTTTATATATATCGAGTTTAAAAAAAGTGTTACAAATAAATAATAAAGTTAAGAAACTATTTCTGCAAGTAATCGTCATTTTTTCCGAATAACATATAAGATGATTCTCAGTTTAGTGTGTGTTAATTGGTTACTATTAGTTTATTATGTGCAATAACAAGCAAGATTAACCGCGCGTTGCTGCGGGCGTTAATTTTTCGCGCGTTGTTGTGGGGCATTAATTTTTTTTTTTTTTTTATTTTTTCGGTCTCATGTTTAATAGTTTGTTTTTGTTCTTATATAAAACGACAATCACGCGTTTTTTTTTTGTCCAGGCCGATAGAAAGTCGTAAATAGTTAAAGATGAGAGTACTTCTTGTAAAAATTTTTTTCTTATTTTTGGCCAAAAAAGAGGAGGGGGATAATAAAGTTTTTTTTTTGCCGATGAACAGTAACCGAGCCCATTGGGAGGGGGGGGGTGGGGGGGGGGGGGTAGTGGGGGTTGGTTGGGTGGGGGGGTAGGGGGGTGGTTGGGGGGGGGGGGGGTGGGGGGTTAGGGGGGTGGGGGGGTGGGGGGGGGTTGGGGTGGGGGTGGGGGGTTGGGGGGGTACTGTAGCATGCTCATTTTAAGTTGTAGAGAGCCAAAACGACGTTAGTTTTACTTTGAAATGTGTTATTTATTTATTTATATTTGTTTTTTCGCACGTTTTTGTTTGTTAAATATGTAAGTTTATTTTTTCCTGCACGTTACTGCGGAGGCGCTAATTTTTCGCGCGTTGCTGTTGGCGTGTCATTAATTTCTTTTTTTTTTTTCTTTAAAGTTTGTGCGAGTTTATTTTTGTCGGTCTGATATTTATAGTCGCGGGGTTTTACTTTTTCAGTATAGTCAATTCGGAAATTTACCGCGGGTATTATATTTTTTTATATTTGGGCGACCCAAAATTTTGGGGCATGTTTAAGTCAATTCGAAAAATGTCTACCGCGGATATTTTTTTTATCTGAATGCGTCGGTACTTTTGTAACATTTTTTTCCTCCCTATTTTGTGCCAACAAATTTAAAAAAAAAAAAAACTAATTGGGCCGGCCCAAATTTTTGGGCTAAATTTTTTGGGCTTTTTTTGGCCTTCATATTTAATAGTGCGGGTTTATTTTTTCAGTATAGTCAATTCGGAAATGTTACCGCGGATATGTTTTATTATGAATGCGGGGTTCAGGTACTTTTGTAAAAAATTTTCCTCTTATTTTGTGTCGTTCAAATAAAAAAAAAAAAAAAAAAAAAAAAAACTAATTGGGCCGGCCCAAATTTTTGGGCCTGTTTAAGTCAATTCGGAAATGTTACCGCGGATATTTTTTTATCTGAATGCGTCGGTACTTTTGTAACATTTTTTTCCTCCCTATTTTGTGCCAACAAATTTTTTAAAAACTAATTGGGCCGGCCTAAATGTTCACTATAGCACTGTAGCTACAGTGCTACAATGCTTAAAATGAATAGTGAAATTGGGTCAAAAACGGCGTCGTTTAGAATCTCAAATGTGTAATAGTATAATATGGGTTTCAAGTGGATTTGCTTTTGACCAAAGTTGTTGAGCATTTCTTGCAATCTCAGTTTGTTTAGCTTTTAGTTGAAAGCTTCAACTATCTTAGAAAACACCATAAAGTCATAATATAGCTAAACTCTATATTAAACTATTAAACTATAAAGTTAGTTGGCTTAAATCTGACGTGTAAGCTTGTGATCACAAGCCCACAAGTTGGGTTTAGGTCAACTAACTTTATACTCTAACAAACTTATGATATATATGATTGAATACATAGGATATGTTTGGCAAAAATAACTGTTATTGGTATTGGAGATGGGGTTGTAATATGTTTGACATCAAAAATTATGGAGAGATTGTGATTTTTTTTTAAATAAGCTATTTTAAATATAAGCTTCATTTGACAAATGAATTTATATAAGAGTATATAAAAAATCTTTCTTAATCTCTTAGAATCAAATGCTACTTCATGTAGCTTATAATAATAATCTCTTTTCATAATTTTCATCTCAATCTCCATCAACTGCTCCCTCTCCAGTTTCAGCAACAATTACTTTTGCCAAACATACCCGTAGATGGAGATTATGAAAAGAGATTATTTTTATAAGTCACATGAAGTAACATTTGATTTTAAAAGATTATAAAAGATTTTTTTTTTTTATAATCTCATAAAAGTTTATTTGTCAAACGAATTTTATATTTTAATTAGCTTATTTAAAAAAAAAACTACAATCTCTATAATATTTGGTGTCAAACATACCATGATACTTTAGCTTAAATAACGACTTCTCTAAAGTATTCTTACTCTAATAATGGGTTTTCCGATAGAAAAAAATCTCACTTGTTCAACAATTTGATGAAAATTTCAAGCATTAGTAATTGGTTTCCTTAATGGCCCTTACCATTGGTATCTAGCTCGATCTCAAACTCGTTAAACATATTAATATAAAAATTAACTATAAATTGTGACCTATCGGTAAGAATATCAGTCTTTCAAAGCGGAAGTTAAGGCTCCGAATATCGTCTTGTGGTCATGGAGGTTTACTTACGTTGACTTCGGCCTATCCAAAAAAGTCGGAAACTTTAATATGAAAATGATTATAAATATAATTGTTCAATCTTTGGAATGGACTTGAGTCAATCTTGGACTACAACTTGTGCATACTTTGGTGGTTAGTCATGAACCAGTCATTTTCATTTTATATATATTTTTTTCTTAATAAGTGGGACACTAGTTGATTATTCTACCATATATGTCGACTAATTCTAATAGCACGTGTTAATAAGAAAAGAAAAAAAAAACATGCTGGTTTTATGAAACCATTTGCTGGATAAAGTTTTAATAGTCAAAGACTCAAAGTAGTTATATAAGCCCTTTGAAGTTTTCTTGAGTGATTTTGGTTCTGACTTGACCTATGACTAGTTAAAAGTAGTTATATAAATTTTAAGAAACAGAAAATGATTAAAATTCCTAAAGTTATGACAGAATTTGTGCAAAAACAAGTGGAAACATGCACGCGCGTTGCGGCGGGGCTCATTTGTTGTTGACCACCTTTATTTTCTTTAACCGTAGCTTTTTTGTTTTGTAAAATTTTGCGATATCAACATTGCAATTGTTCAATATTGCCTGATTACTTTGATAATGCACGTTAGTATGAATACAACAAAATAAAATAGTAATGAAGTTCAAGATATGGAGAGAAGACGATAGATATTGTTTCAGACAATACTGCTATTGCAACAATTGAGTAGATTTCGTTCGGGCTGCAAAGGTTGGTCGCATCCTGCAAAATCTGTCGGGAACGGCTAACAGTAACAGCATACAAAATATAAAATTACTTCAATTATTTTGTTGCAGTGTATTGGTCTCAGGTTTGCGATGTCTGTAATTTCTGGTTTTGCAACGACCATCGTGCCTTTGTGTTCACGTTTTGTGTCAGGGTTGCTGGTTGTTGCCATTGTCCTGAGGAAGAGAAACATATAGTGATGTTAGCATTATGTTCAAAAGTGTAAGATCAGCATTCGTTATAAATTTTAATCCAGGAAACTCATTTATGAGAGATATCACAATTTGCAGATATATGTTGCGGGTGACAATGTCAAGTACATAACGGTGCATAGCATGTTTAGGAATCAAAAAGCACGTAGTATGAACTAAGGCATATGGTACAAAATACATAGAGGTTCTAATAAGCTAAAGTTAGTGTTAGTCTACCCTGAATGATTGTACAATAAGAATATCAAGTTAACCTGTTTGTGCCCAAGTTCGGAAAGAATTTGTTTATTGTCATTGCATAACACACTTTTACCGGGAATTGTTTTCTCTTAAATATAAACGGTGTTCTTGGGTCTCTTGTTGTCAACGGTA
>BQNB010057427.1:0-13176 GCA_026074375.1 Tanacetum coccineum | reverse complement strand
AGTCTACATGAGACTAGCACAAACTATCATCATTAATTGTTAAGGGAGAAAGCTAAAACTCTACACGTACGATCGGGTCAAAAAAATTACTTCTTATTCTTACCAACGGAAAACCTACATTCGTGTCTTAACATTTTTTTTCTTTTTTTTAACTTCTAATATTTTTATATATTTTTTTTTTCATATCCTACAAATAAGAACTTAAAAATTAAAATTTTTGCTATTTTTGTGGGAAAACGGGTACGTGAGAACAAAACAATAAGCAGGTAATATCAAATCGATAGATTCCCTCCCCAAACTAAAACGAAACATTGTCCTCAATGTTTAAAGTCGGGTCTCTACGAAAATCTAAGCCGTTTATGAATTATGCAAAGATAAACGTAAATCGATAAGATGAAAGAATATCGGGTCTCCCCAAACTAATTTCAATCAAAGGATGAGAAGCTCGAGTGAAACAAGATACAACACCGGACACGAGAATCTTTAAAAATTGTTGGGTCAATCCTGCAAAAATCACAACAAACAACAAACAACAAGAAACCGGAAGAGGATAGCACAACACTTTATTTAAGAAAATAGAAAGAGAATGGATAAGCATAGGGTGAACTCCTATGAAGCGGCTTGTTTTTGGTCACCGTGTCGCAAGCTAGACTTGATCCCTGAATTTAGTTGTCCTTAGGGAAAGTTTGGAGATCCAGGATAACCAATGGTGGTGTATCCCCTCCATAGTAATGCTTAAGACGGTGGCAGTTGACTTTGAAATTTGAACCATCGGCATGAGACAACTTGGCAGTGCCATAAGGAAAAACTTCGGTAATAGTGAATGGTCCGGACCATCGGGACTTGAGCTTTCCGGAGAAAATCTTTAATCGGGAGTTGAAAAGTAAAACTTGATCACCAACATTGAAGATTCGATTCTTGATCTTTGAGTCCGTCGAAGTGTTCTATCTCCTTCCCTCCTTGTAGATTAAATGAATCTCTCATAAAAGCTTGATCTTGAAGCTCGTTAAGTTCGTTAAGTTGGAGCTTTCGATGATCACGACCACCCGGTTTTGAGATCAGAAGTTGGCATGCTTAAGAGACCAATATGCCTGTGTTCTAGCTCAATTGGTATATGACACGATTTACCATAACTAGCTTGTAGGGCGTAGCTACCGATTGGAGACCTTGTAAGTGGTTCCAAATGCCATAATGCATCGACTAAAAAAAAAAAAAACCAAAAAAAAAAAAAAAAAAAAAAAAATAAAAAAAAAAAAAAAAAACAAAAAAGAGAAACTTGTCTACCATGAGGGCCCGGTTTTCCTCCTACCGTCCTTACTAAGATTCTTTTAAGTCCACGATTCCGTGCACCGAAACTCGACATACTACTAATAGAGGGTTGGTAAGCGGTAGAAAGACGAGTGTGTGTACACCATATATAGACATAACATTTATCAACATTTGTCAATACAGCAAAGGTGTCCCAACACGATCCGCTTATGATAAGCTCTTGGTGCACCCGAATCAGGGGAAAAAGGGATTTCAAACAATTTGACAACTACTCTAGCAATCGTGGTGGGGAGCGCTTTGCTTCAACCCTGTTTTTTTTTTTTAAAAGAAAATCACGAAAGGTCGGTCACTTCCAAGTTGTAATAGACCCCTTAGCTCGTAGTTTATGTCTTAATTAGATTGTAATCTAAGTCCAGCCCAAGTTCCCATTGTGAAGCCCATTAGAGCCATGGCCGGCCACTATATGTGCTATATAATCCTCCTCATCCTAGCCTAGGGAGATTGGAATGGTTTGTTCCATTTTTCATATTCCATTTAATACAATTCAACCATTTTCCATCTAATCTCTTTTATACATCACAACCCACATCTCCCCTCTTGTTCTTGATTGATCATAAGATATACTAGTATCTCATTGGTATCAAGAGCCATGGATGTGTTGTTTAATTTTTTGTGTTTGATTTGTGTTCAAAAACCTTTACAAAGAGCAAAATAGTGATTCAAATTTTTTGGCTTAAAAACCTTAAAGTTTTCATTTTTATTGTTCCTATAGGGTTAGTAACACTAGTTGTACAAGAATTTTTTGCTAAAAACCATTAAAAATCATGTTTTTTTGAGTTTTGAAAATTTGAGTTTCGTAGTTGTTGGAACCGAACGAGGAGAACCGAACGAGATTTCTAGTGTTGGAACCGAACGAGGAGAACCGAACTAGATTACTGTAATTCGAACCGAACGAGCCGTTTACTTTGGGAACCGAACTAGCAGAACCGAACGAGCTATTCTCTTTGGGAACCGAACTAGCTTTACTCACGTTGGGACCGAACGAGTTAATCTTTGTCGGCCGAACTAGTTTGAACCGAACAAGAGGAACCGAACTAGTGACAACAAGTAGGACCGAACGAGTAGGACCGAACGAGTAGGACCGAACGAGTTGGACCGAACGAGTAGGGCCGAACTAGCTAATTTTTTTTACCGAACTAGTGAAACCAAATTAAGTTTAAACTTAACAACTCGATTTTTTTAAAATTATACGGTTATTATTTGTACTAGTATATTTATCTTTTTTTTTTTTTTTTATTTTTTTTATATATAAATTTAAATATATATTTCTTTGACTTGTAAAATCCCGTGAAACAAACACTTGTTTTCCCGGTTTTGTCAAGAATTGTAAAATCCCGTGTAGTTTCATTTCAAGACTCAACAATCACGTAACCAAACACAATTTCTTTCTACCACCGATCGATCAATTTGTAATCTTTTTGATACCACAATGACGACTCTTGCTGATAAGTCACTTCTTTCTGGAGGAGACAACAAACCACCGATGCTTGAAAAACACTTGTATGATTCATGGAAAAGCAGAATGGAACTGTATATGATGAATAGACCACATGGAAGAATGATTCTTGCTTCTGTTGAAAAAGGACCACTTGTCTGGCCTTCAATCACTGAGGATGGAGTAACAAGGCTTAAGGAATATGTTGAACTGACTCCCGCTGAAGCCATTCAAGCAGATTGTGACATCAAAGCAATAAACATCATTCTCCAAGGCCAAATACCACTAAAAAAAAAATAAAAAAAAAAAACAAAAAAAAAAAAAAATCCTAAGCTCTTGTGAGTCAACATCAGTGGCAAAAGATCTTTGGGAGAAGATTAAACTGCTAATGCAAGGGAACTCCATTAACAACAACAAGAATGTGAGTACAAGCAGTATGATGAATTCTGATAATTTCACATACAAGGAAATGAGAACGCTTACATGAGTACTACTTGAGTCACTCCTTTAACTCAATGAATGACAATTACAAGATCATTGGAGCAGTTACAAGTAAACACCCCATTCTTAAACACTCTTCCTGAAGATGGAGAAATTAGTTTCCTGATGTTTAAATTGTCAAAAGACTTTGCACATACCCAATGTTGATCATCTTCATGCTTACTGCAACAACATGAAAGACATGCAAATGCAAGTTCGTATTGATTCATGAACGCAACCCCGATCCTTTGCTTTAGTTTGCATATCACCATTTACCTCAGCCAGCATATCAATCACATCTACAACCCTCACCCACATTCTCTAGCTCAACTTCACGCTTTCACCAACAGTCTCCACAGTTTGTTACACTTAATCAAACTCAACAATTCACAACCAATCAATCAACACCTCTTTCCAATTACTTACCAACAAATTATGTATCAATCCACCGTTCATCACACACAACGTTATATTCTCCACAACCAGTAATCCCATAATTGGAATTATGCTCCCACAGCCTATCAACAGCAACAAAACCTGAATTTACCCAACCCATACACCAGTCTAGTTGTTCCAGATGTTCCAGAAAGGGATGATCCAATAGAGCAATTTAATCACATGATGTCCATTCTTAACTTGCTGTTGTACCATCCCGGTAATCCTACTAACAAACACTCAGCTAAGGACTTCGTCAAATCCCTCAGTCAACAAGCTAACATCTATATGGAAAAGTAAACTGTGCAACCTGTTCAGGGGAGACAAACTCCTTATGCCTGCAGGAACAACAAAGAAAATACACACCTGGTGCAATTTGAAGCAACACGGGAAACACAGACTGTTTAATTGTTACAATTGCCAAGGGGAGGTCATAGTGCCAAGCTGTGTACTAAAGGCCCCAAAGCGAAAAGGGGATGAAACATGGTTCAACGATAAAGTGTTGCTGGATCAAGTCAGCAGGTGGCCAAGCTTTAACGAGGAAGAAAAAGCCTTTTTGGCAGATCCAGACTTCCTGATATTCAAACCTCTCAGCCAGCATCACCCACAATGCTGCTTATCAAGCCGATGATCTGGATGCCTATGACTCTGATTGTGATGAACTCAACTCAGCCAAGATTGCTCTTATGGCGAATCTGTCCAGGAATGGCTCAGATGCACTCACTGAGGTACTCAATCCAGATAATCTGAACTATGATTTATTTAATCAAAGTGAGCAGATAATGACGTCTTCTGAACAGTCTAATGATGTGAGTCAGTCAGAAACTGAAATAACTAGTGATAGCAATATCATTCTTATTCTCAGTACCTGAGTGAAGTACAACAGGAAACTGTCCAGAATCCTAACTCTTCTGCTCAACAAGATGTCCTGATATTATCTATGTTTGAACAATTATCTACCCAAGTGACGCACTGCACCAATGTTAATCAAGCTTTGACTACCGAGCTTGACAGATATAAAGAAGAGGTTAAAGATTTGAAAGAAATGCAAAATGTTGAAAATAGTTTTTCACAGGACAAATGAACAGTATGCCGAAATGTACGTCTAACAAAATATTTTCCAACAAGTGCAAGAAAAGGATTCTTTAATGAAAACAGTTTCTGATCTCAAAAATGATTTAAAAATGGAAGAAAACAGAAATATTGATAGAGAAATTGCTTTAGAAAAGAAAATTAAGCAACTTGATAACATCATTTTCAAAAGAGGTCAATCTGCGCAAACTGTTCATATGATGACTAAATCCAAAATTTGTATACATTCCACGAAAACAAGCTATCGTTTTGAAAAACCAATCTATCTTATAAAGCTCGTGGAAGTCAAAGCCAAAGCTGTATGACGGGAATACCATTCTTAAAATGGATACTATTGTGATTCCTGATTCTGATGAACATTAATGCTTTGTGAAGAGAGTCGTTCAAAAATGATTTTGAAAGAACAAGATCCATTGTTTGAGAAACATCGATGAACACGTAAAACCCATCAAATTAATTGCCATACTTTAATAATGATTACAACAAACGATTTGATCGACAATCTATCTATATATAGAAACATTCGCCTATTGAAATCGAGAACTTCTCGGATCCCAACGCATTTTGACCCATCTCATTCTTCCACAACCGTCATAGTTGAGGTTCCAAAGAACATCCTACAGAAAGTATGTGAATACTAGCTTGAAAGAGCTTAAACCCCCATCTTACTGGCTTAATCAGGTTATATCAAAGAAAGAAACACATTGCCACACTATCACTGAGAGGCACGTGGGGGTTTGAACATACAATGCTTGTTTTCAAGATGAAATCATTTTCCGTATCTAAAGAATTAAAAGATATCATCAATAACTTCACCAAAACTTTGGTTGAAGAACTTGCCGAATGTCCAAAAAAGTCTTTTATCAAAAGAACAGGAGCCGTTGAAACAACCTCGCTTGGAGTCAGACTTTTCTGAAGTTAAAATGAATTCAAGTTTTAAGTGAAAAACGAATGACGCTTGGCTACAAGCCATTGATAATGATATTTGTAAGAGACTGTGTGGAAATTTTCCTGTGAATGAAAAGTGGTGAAACTGGTGAGATGAATGTCACAAAGTGTCTCGAACTCAAGAGCTGATCTCACAATTCACTTAATTCAAACAACTGAGTAAAACTGGAGGCATTTTGATTGTAAACACTATTTCTTGTTGAAAAATTTCCATGATTAAGTTGAGATAAGTTTAAAACACTTTGCAAAGTTTATTCGAAAGTTTTTCTTTTATCAACAAAATCCTTTTTATTGAGAAGCTCAGTCTTGAGTTCGAGACACTTTTGACATTCATTCACAGTTTCACCACTTTCATTCACAGACAAATTCACAACAGTTTTTACAATATCATTATCAATGGCTTGTGCCAATAGTCATTCCGTTTTCACTTAAAACTTGATTCATTTTAACTTCGAAAGTTCTGGACTCCAAGCGATGTTGTTCAACAGCCTGTTTCATTGATAAAAGACTTTTTGGACTCGGCATGGGGAAGTTCTTCAACCAAGTATTGGTTGAAGTTATTAAAGATATCTTTTAATTCTTTTATAAACGGAATGATTTCATCTTAGAAAACAAGCCTTTGTATGTTCAAACCCCCACGTGCCCTCAGTGATAGCTGTGGCAGTGGTTCTTTTCTTTTGACAACCAGACAAAACCACAAGATAGCGTTTAAGCTCTTTCAGCAAGTATTCACCATACTTACTTTAAGGAAGTTCTTTTGGAACCTCCAACTATGACGGTTTGTGGAAGAATGAGATGGGTCTAATGCTGGGACCGAAGATCGCTTTACCAATATGCAATGTTCACTATATAAATCAGATTGTCGAACAAATCGTTTTGAAGTAATCATTATTATAATGACTTAATTTTATGGTTATCGTGTTTCACCTCTATGTTTCTCAACAATGGATCCTGTATCTTTTCAAAAACATTTTTTGACGACTCTCTTTACAAAGCATTAATGTTTCATCAGAATCAGGAATCACAATAGTATCACATTTTAAGAATGGTATTCCCTCATCATCCTTTGGCTTTGAACATCCCGAGCATTCTTCAGATAGAAAAGGTTTTTCAAAAACCATAGCTTGTTTCGTGAATGATCAAAACAAATTTTTGGATTAATTCAATCATATGAAACGGTTTGCACCGATTGACCTCTTTTGCAAATGATGTAATCAAGTGCTTAATTTTCTTTTCTAAAGCAATTTCTCCTATCAATATTTCTGTTTTCTTCCATTTTTAAATCAATTTTCGCGATCAGAAACGTTTTCATTAAAGAATCCTTTTCTGCACTTGTTCGGAAAAAGTTTTGCTTAAGACGTACAATCTCGGCATACTGTTCATTTGATCCTGAAAAACTGTTTTCAACATTTTGCATTTCTTTCAAATCTTTAACCTCTTCTTTATATCTGTCAAGCTCGGTAGTCAAAGTGAATTAACAAAGGTGCAGTGCTTCACTTGGGAGATAATTGATCAAACATAGATAATATCAGGACAACTAGTTGAGCAAAGAGATAGAATTCTGGACAGTTTCCTGTTTGCTTCACTCAGGTACTTAGAATAAGGAAGGAAATTGCCTACACTATTATTCTCAGTTTCTACTGGACTCACATCATAGACTTTCAGAAGACGTCAATATCTGCTCACTCTAGATTAAATAAATCATAGTTCAGATTATCTGGATTGAGTACCTCAGTGAGTGCATCTGAGCCATTCCTGGACAGATTCGCCATAAGAGCAATCTTGGCTGAGTTGAGTTCATCACAATCAGAGTCATAGGCATCCAGATCATCGGCTTGATAAGCAGCATTGTGGGTGATGACTGTCTGAGAGGTTTGAATATCAGGAAGTCCTGGATCTGCCAAAAAGGCTATTTCTTCCTCTGTTAAAGCTTGACCACCTGCTTGAGCTTGAACCAGCAACACTTTATCGTTGAACCATGTTTCATCCCTTTTCCGCTTAGGGCATCAGTACACTTGCTTGGCAATATGCCCTCCCTTCTTGCAATTGTAACAAAAACAGTCTGATTGTTTCCCGTTTGCTTCCACTTGACCAGGTGTGTATTTTCTTGTTATTCCAGCAGCATAATTATTTTGACTCCCCTAACAGGTTGCACATTACTTTTCCATCATAGATGGTAGCTTTGTTTGACGAGGTTTGACGAAGTCCTTAGCTGATTGTTTGGAGTAGGATACCGGTGTTTACAACAGCAGATTAAAGAATGACATCCATGTGATTAATTGCATCAATTGGATCAACCCCTTCTGGAACACTTGAACAAAACTAGACTGAGGTCCTGGTTGGGAAAATTCAGTTATTTGCTGTTGATAGGCTGTTGGGAGCATATTCCCATAATGGATTAATGGTTGTGGAGAATAAACGTTGTGGTGAACGGTGGATTTGATTACTTATTTTGTTGGAAAGTAATTGAAAGAGTGGTTTGATTGATTGGTTGTGAATTGTTAGTTTGATAAGGTGTAACAAACTGTGAAGACTGATATGTTGAAACTGAAGATGAGATAGAGACTGTTGGGTGAGTGTGTAGAAAAATTGAAAAACTGGCTGCGTTAATGGTGAGAGAGCAATCTAAAGCAATAAACCGGGTGCCGTTCATGCATCAAACGAACTGCATTTGCATGTCATACATGTTGTTGCCATGTAAGCATGAAAGCGATCAACATTGGTAGTTGTCAAGTCATTGACCAATTAACATCATAACAAATTTACTCCTTCATCAGGCAATAGTGTTTTTAAGAACTTGGTGTTTACTTGTAACTGCTGCCAATGCATCTTTGTAAATGTTCATATCAATGAGTAACAGAGTGAACCTCAAGTTGTACTCAGTACGTCTCACATTTCTTGTAAGTGAACTTATCGAATTCATCAAACAGCTTATGTACTCACATTCTTGTTTTGTTAATGACGTTCCTTGCATTATCATTTAATCTTCTCCCCAAAGATCTTTGCCACATGATGTTGACTCACAATGAGCATAGATGATCATTTGGTAGTGCCTTGGAGAATTATGTTTATTGCTACTTGAAGTCACAATCCTGCTTGAATGGGCTTCAGCGGAGTCAGATAACATATTCCCTAAGCCTTTGTTAATCCATCCTCAAGTGATTTGAAGGCCAGACAAGTGACCCTTATTCAACAGAAGCAAGAATCATTCTCCATGTGTCTATTCAACAATAACAGTTCCATTCTGCTTTTTCCATAATCATACAAGTGTTTATCAAGCATCGGTGGTTTTGTTGTCTTCCCCCAGAAGAGTGGATTTATCAGCAAGAGTCGTCAATGTGGTATCAAAAAGTCTACAAATTGATCGATCGGTGTAGAAAGAGAATTGTGTTTGAGTTACGTGATTTTATATTCTTGGAAATTACACCTACACGGGATTTTACAATTCTTGACAAAACCGGGAAAACAAGTGGTTTGTTTTTAACGGAGATGTTTACCAGTCAAGAAACAACCGAATATATTAGAAAAAAATCGAGTTTGAAGTATAAACTGAATTTGTTTCACTATTTCGGTAAAAAAAATTAGCTAGTTCGCCCTACTCGTTCGTAATCCAACTCGTTCGGTCCAACTCGTTCGGTCCTACTCGTTCGGTCCTACTTGTTGTCACTAGTTCGGTTCCTCTTGTTCGGTTCAAACTAGTTCGGCCGACAAAGATTAACTCGTTCGGTCCCAACGTGAGTAAAGCTAGTTCGGTTCCCAAAGAGAATAGCTCGTTCGGTTCTGCTAGTTCGGTTCCCAAAGTAAACGGCTCGTTCGGTTCGAACTACAGTAATCTAGTTCGGTTCTCCTCGTTCGGTTCCAACACTAGAAATCTCGTTCGGTTCTCCTCGTTCGGTTCCAACAACTACGAAACTCAAATTTTCAAAACTAAAAAAAAAGATTTTTAATAGTTTTTTAGCAAAAAATTCTTGTACAACTAGTGTTACTAACCCTATAGGAACAATAAAAATGAAAACTTTAAGGTTTTTAAGCCAAAAAATTTGAATCACTATTTTGCTCTTTGTAAAGGTTTTTGAACACAAATCAAACACAAAAACTAAACACACCACTCCATGGCTCTTGATACCAATTGAAGAATACTAGTAATCTTATGATCAAACCAAGAACAAGAGTGAGATGTGGGTTGTGATGTTAGAGAGAGATTAGATGGAAAATGGATGAATTGTATAAAATGGAATATGGAAAAATGGAACAACCAACCCTCTCCAAGGCTAGGAGAGGGGATTATATAGCACCTATAGTGGCCGGCCCATGGGCTCTAATGGGCTTCCCATGGGTCTTGGGCCGGACTAGATTACTAATCTAATTAAGACATAAACTACGAGCTAAGACTATTACAACTTGGAAGTGACCGACACTTTTCGTGTTTCTAACAGGGTTGAAGCCAAGGCGCTCCCCACCAACGATGCTAGAGTAGTTGTCAAATTTTTGAAATCCCTTTTCTCCCGATTCGGTGCACCAAGAGCTATCATAAGCGATCGTGGGACCCATTTCTGTAATGACAAATTTGATAAAGTTATGTCTAAATATGGTGTCACACATCGTCTTTCTACCGCTTACCACCCTCAAACTAGTGGTCAAGTCGAGGTGACGAATCGTGGACTTAAAAGAATCTTAGAAAGGACGGTAGGAGAAAACCGCGCCTCATGGTCACACAAGTTAGACGATGCATTATGGGCATTTGAACCACTTTACAGAGACTACCATTCGGATGCACTCCCTACAAGATTATTTATGGAAAATCGTGTCATTTACCAGTTGAGCTAGAACACAAGGCATATTGGGCTCTTAAGCATGCCAACTTCGATCTCAAAACCGCGGGTGATCATCGAAAGCTCCAACTTAACGAACTTAACGAGCTTCGAGATCAAGCTTATGAGAATTCATTAATCTACAAGGAGAAGACGAAGAAACTTCACGACTCAAAGATCAAGAATCGAATCTTCAATGTTGGTGATCAAGTCTTACTTTTCAACTCCCGATTAAAGATTTTCTCCGGAAAGCTCAAGTCCCGATGGTCCGGTCCTTTCACTATTACCGAAGTTTTTCCTTATGGCACAGCCAAATTGTCTCATCCCGATGGTTCAAATTTCAAAGTCAACTGCTTACGTCTTTAAGCATTACTATGGAGGGGATACACCACCATTGGTTATCCCGGATTCTCAAACTTTCCCTAATGAACAACAAAATTCATGGATCGAGTCGAGCCTGTGACTCGTGACCAAACACCAGAGCCGCTTCGTGGGAGTTCACCCCATGCTTATCCATTTTCTTTCTATTTTCTTAAATAATGTGTTGTGATGTGTTGTGGCTATCCTCTTCCAGTTCTTGTTGTTTGTTGTTTTCTTGTGTATTTTTGCAGGATTAACCCAACAATTTCTGAAGACTCTCGTGTCCGGTAAGTAATCCGTTTCACTCGACTTTCATCCTTTTGTGAAATTAGTTTTTGGGGAGATCCTATATCCTTTCATCTTATCGATTTCACGTTTATCATTGCATAATTCATAAACGGCTAGATTTTCCGTAGAGACTCAACTTTAAACATTGAGGACAATGTTTCGTTTTAGTTTGGGGAAGGGAATCTATCGATTTGATGTTGCTTGCTTATTGTTTTGTTCTCACGTACCCGTTTTCCCACAAAAATAGCAAAAAATTTAAATTTTTAAGTTCTTATTTGTAAAATATATATATATATATATATATATATATATATATTATATATATATATATAAATATTGTATAATAATATATATATATATAATATATAAAAAAAATAATAAGTGTTAAGACACGAATGTAGGTTTTCCGTTCGTAAGAATAGAAAGTAATTTTTAACCCGATCGAACGTGTAGAGTTCTAGCTTTTCTCCCTTTAGACAATTAATGATGAATAGCTTTGTGCTAGTCTCAGTAGACTTTAAACATCTTGGACTTGAAATCGTTAGAAAGAAGACTTGGCTAATCTCAAGTAATTTTAAATACGCCAGTTGGAAGATTTAATAGGCTAAGTTATTTGCCGAATTTCATTATTAGAGATTTTTACATTGCAAAGAATAAGGATGGATAGTGTTTGATTACGAGTTTTTAGGATGCTAAACAAGGTTTTATTTGGAAAAACTAAAGAGCTTATAAGAATAACTGTGGTTTTTATCTTTCCCCTGGAATTCATAAAATGATTAATTATACGGTTCTTTAATTTTACAAATAAGAGTTTTTACTCTTAAAAGTCTAATTAACATATTAGAGAAAAAAGCTTTATCGATGATAAGTACATATCATCGTTGGTAAATAAGAATTTTAGTTTAAGTTTATACTTTGGTTTTCTAAAACGAAATTTTTCTATTTGCAAAAATAAGTTAAAAAAAATCTATAAAAATGTAGTTGGTGAATAAAAAGGATGCGAGTTATAAATCCTTAGTGTTAATAATTAATATACAAACTCCATCGCAATAAAGTACATGGGCATTTGTCGGTTCGCTCCCGATGTGACATAGAAAGAACGGGTGGAGGTTGTATATTTAGGGTTGGTATCATAATAAGTACACAGGCTCTTGTCGGAGGCGTGGTCGATGTGTCATTGAAAGAAAAGTGATACCGATTCCTAGCCTAATAATGTAAATAGAAATAATAATGTTGCAATGTTAGAAAATAAATAGTAAAAGTTACATTTTCTAAAACCAAGGTATTCTTTTGAACTAAGGTTTGCAAAAGTCTACAAGGCGTTTTCATCGGAAGTTCATGCGTTTCGATTAGTATTCTCCAGATGGGGTGTCAAAAGCCTTAGCACTTACCCGATGACGATGGGATGCTAGAGAAGAAAGTCATTCATGAGGCAAGTGAACCAACGATGTCTTAGCTAAAGAGGTTTTTGTTTGCTTTGAGTTGTGATTCTATTAAGTGATTAACATATTAGCCCAAAAGGCCCATGTGTAAAGCTTGGTCGGATTTCAACTATCTAAATATGTCAATTTAATGGTTTAAATTCATTTGAACACATACACCTAAATATATGATTTATGTCTGGAAGAGGAATTCACAAGTTGTAATTATAAGTAGTCTTAGCATCTTAGTTCGTAATTAGCAGTGATCTTATTTTTAAGCTTAGCATGGGAAAAGTGAAAAATCAGGAATGATGAAGTTATCTTTTAGACACTTAATTATGCTTTTTATTCTATGATCCTTAAAGTTACCGATGAGGTAATGAAAACAATACATTATGTCTTTTGTAATTAAATAAGTTGTAGTTAGGAATTTATCAAGAAAAATCATAAAAAAAAGAAAAAATTTTGAAAATAGGAAATCGGGTGACTTTTGGCTTAGAAATTTTCCCAGCAAAAGTCTTTTCTACTTATTAAAGGATTAGTTTGGGGAAAATTTCTTAAGTATTTGGTTATAAGG